>JASAND010018512.1:0-30736 GCA_030248195.1 Trissonchulus latispiculum
GAGGTGGCACATTTGAGGAGGTTAAAAAATAAATGCTACCTGATTATTAAAAAATCTTAAGGCTGTTATATAAAACGGGATATCTACAGCAAAATATTCTGTAACTTTTGACAGCTAACTAACAAAATGAGGACCGGTTGTTCACGGCTAGCCTAGCCAGCTGTGGCCGTAACCCCAAAAATCTACTACTGCTTATACGAAAGCGTGTGGATAGTGCAAAGTGGGACTTCCCGGAAGTTAAGGGCTAAGGGGGGGCCGCCCCGAGTTAACGCACCGAGCATATACTTTACATGACTTCAACATGATAGCTTAACACTGCCATACCTTTATCTATTATACATTCTTGGTATTATAAGAGTGACTCTGCACGCTAAACGGCTAACCCCCCCAAAATTCGGGTCTAGTGAGCCCCCACCGCAAATTGGTACTGGTCGAAACGGGGGTGTGCTCACTCCCTCTATGCTTGTATGTTTAAGCTCGGAAACTACGTGCGCGTGAGCGAGTGTTGCTTCTGTTTCGAGCTTTAGCACACAAGCATAGCGGGTGAACTTTTTTAAAGTGATGGGTACAATTAGCGTAGCATACAGAGGATGTATCACGCTTATAATACATGGAGTATGACTGCTGTCATACCCTTATGTTCTGGAAGTCAACAAATTATTGCTGCAGTCAGTGAACTTTAGACAGATCGTTTGTGAGTGAATTGGTGAATGGATAAAGTGTTACTTTAAAGCAAGAGTAATTTATTACTATGCCCTTGCTGAACGCCGAACGCAACTCTCCCGCCTGGCGGTAAATAGTTTGGCGAGGCGATTATCATAAACACAGACGCAGAAATAACAGGCACGACGCACGAGCGATTACAAAGTACATGAGACTTAGACCAGAAATTTAAACCGAACTAAACCGTTTTGCTTACTTGTCTTGTACAGCAAGTACTCGGGTGCAAATTAATGCTGAACTTTGAGTACTAAAGTCGAAGAATTAGGTATAACCCTTCAGCACCAGCTATAGTTTTAAGACTGAAGCAACGAAACAAAAGTATCATAAAATCGATTTCAGATTTGTATAATTTGTTGCTTCGAAAACTCCAGTATGGAATTTCTCAGCGAAAGCGAGGATACAAAATTGTGTTTCCCTTGGTCCCCTCGAAAAAAACTTGAACTCATCCTGATGGACAAATAACTAATCGCACAAAATTTTATTGGTCCCACTTTCAAAACTTTTATGTATGTACTAAGGAAGGGGCGGATAATTTTAAGGTGCTGGTATCGCTTTGTGTAAATTCGACCTTACAAGCTTCAATTCTCCATGAAAGTGGATGAAACTTTCCAAATACATTATTTTCGTGCTCTTTAACATTCTGGGACCAGTTCCGGACTTTTAGGTGTAAAGATAAGAAACTTTCGGTTTTTGCCCTTATTCTCTCAGTACATGGTCACTACACCGGATTGGTTGTTATGGCTGGAAAGACGACACCAAAATGAACATTCTTGCTTTTACAACTTTTGAGCTACCTCTAGTGGTTAAGGCAGTATAAGCCAAAAACCATTTTTGGGGTCAAAAAATGGCCATTTTTGAAGAAATCAGTTTTTTCAGAATTACTGCCAAATCTTGCAGACAATTTCGGTTTATCTATACTTAAGCGATACACCGTCCAATTGCGCATTTTATCAATACCTATTCTCTGGAATTCGTTGCTTTAAGCTAGAGAATTCGCCGAAAAACCATTTTGGCAAAATTGCGATTATTTTGTTTTGAACATTGATTTCACAAAAAATACCCAATGGATTCGCGTGATTTTTACCTGAATGAAAATTCGCCCTATTGCGGAGGGACATTTTTCTTGGTTTGAGCTAAAACAACTCCAGTTGTGAGAAAACTGAATTGAAAGTTGCGAAATTTCGTGTCATCGCACATTAGCCGGATTTTCTGGAGTATTGAGACTTGTTGAGCCAAATCCAAAAAAATGTCCCTCGGCCCGCATGTCCTTCATATCATGGCACGAGAAGAAATTTTGGCCGATTCTACAGTTTTGAGAAATCGATGTTCAAAAATTTTTGGTCTATATTCAGCCTGTCAGATGTCAGCATGTAGGAAAAGTTTTGCTATTTTCTTGCCAATTTTGCTAGTTTCGTAAGCTCATGTTAATATACAGATCATAAGCTTTAAAACGATGTATAAATCCAATCTTTCCAACTCCCAAAATTGCGAAAGTTATAGCGTTTCAAAAATTCACCACAAAAAGCACTGCACAAAAGGATACCAGTACCTTAAAAGGGTCCATGATGCCTATGACTTACCTTTTTTCTTGTTCAAATTTTGAACAAATTCACACCCGAATGGAGCAATTCTCTGCCTTTAGTGGTTACAGGTAACAACTCGCACTAGGGCAAAACTGACCAAGCATCAAACTTTGCGTTCACCCTTTCTAGTGAGTCACTAAATATTACGTCAACAAAATATACACACCCAAAGCACAGTTAAAGCACTCTTTATGAAATACAAGCTTACATGCTTTTATTATGACTAAAAAGGATGTTTTGTGACTTCAGACCTTGGTATGTAGACATTGGATTTAGGTTTCTATGAAGAAAGACACAGCAAGTTTGAACAAATATACATGTTCCGTTTATCCATTAAAGTATACCTACAGAATGAAAAGAGTTCTTGTGGAAGATGACACTAAAGAGAATAGATGGAATTAATGCCCATGAGTAAAACAGCCACAGACAAATAGCCCGCTTTATATAAGCACAGAATTATAAATATGTATATCTGAATCAATTTCTGGGAAGGTCAGATATTTTCGTCGTTGTCTTGTCAGTGGACAACCTTAAAAATCAATTTGCTTCAAGTTTTATCAGGCTTAGTAAGCACAGCAAAACTTGCAAATATTAGCTTGTTTTGATAAGCGGTTCGTGAGTTACGTTCATTCTGTGTTTGTGATTTTGTGATGTAGGCTGAATGACAAGTTTCTTGATTTTATTTCAAATATTCAAAGATATAGAGGTGCTATAATGGTAAGTTTTGCTCCTCAATCTATTAGAGCTACCCTATGCGCATGCAAATGGCAATCTCCTTAGCTGTCTTTGTAGTGTTCAAAAATTGTAGCTTTGGTACCGATTATTACAATCGCCAAAGGTAGCACAAAGTTATAAGCTTATTCGTGCTGGATAGCTTATTACTGCGAGGCGGCCCCAAATGTTTGATATATCATTTTCAGGATCATAGTAAACCTGCTGGCTAAAAATGAGCAAAATCATAGATCTATTTCTAATATATTACCCTTCAATAATTTACCGGGGGAGGGGTCAGCCGGTAGCGAGTAGAGCATAGTTTTTGCTAGGGATGCTTCAGACATTGAAATTGAACTTAACACTCTCGCTGCCACGTGGTTTTTGGAAATCCGCCCCCGCATGCCAAATCTATATCTCGTTACTTACACATCTCCAGAATGCCATCTCGGCACTGTTCTGCTCGAAATTTTGAGCTGATTTCAAATCCGTTGCCAGAATGCCATCGCCCAAATAAGGGCGATGGCGTGCTGTTAATCACGAACTATCTGAATGCCAATCGCCCAGTAGTGGGCGATGGCTAATATTAAGTAAATTGCCATTTCCCGTAACTGGGCGTTAGATTTCACCACTGCAACCTAGGCATTGAAGCAAAACATGAAAACAGAAGCGTGATAGGACGCTAAATACTATATTTTTGAGATTTTATCTTAGATTCTTTGCTCTGCTTCGGAATTTCAAGTGAAATTTCTAATATCTGTTTGATTGGAGGAATATAAAATGAAGCTAACAGTTTCAGAGAAAGTAAGCATCATAATCGCGTGCATATTCGTCATCCTGAGCGTTATTTCTGAGTTTACTTTCCTTTCCAAATTCCACATTACGCAACTTGGAACTTGAATTTCGATTTGAAAATGGGACATCAAAAAGTTCAGAAATTTCGTTGTTTTGCTATATTTTTAACTGTTTTATAATTTTGTTGTCTCTATTTACAGCGTAAGCGATTTCTGTGCGTTTGAATCGTCTTCTAGAAGTCGAAAGTTTGAGCACGTCAATATCAACCGAGATTAGCTAAAAGTCCAAAAATACCAATCTAGATGCCTTATTAGCGCGCCAAAGTGGCATTGCATTTCATTATTACCATGCCAGTTAGATTTCTACTCAATTGAAAATATGTCTGCTTATCGCCCATATATGGGCGATGGCATGCTATGCCAAACCGGCCATCGCCCATATGTGGGCGATTGGCAGCGAGAGTGTTAAACTGAAACTATTTTGAGAACAGACCTGAAACTGAGACTAGCTTGGGTAAAGACCTGAAACTCGGACTAAAACTAGTTTCAGTCTTTCCTCAAAACATGAAGATGGAAGGTTTTCAGCGGCTTTTTCGTCAACATTCTAAAGTAGGCGTATAAATAATCAGAAAGTTTTGCATTATATTATGTCAGAAGGCTAGAAACTGCAGTTTTTTTAAATGAACTGAAAATGAAACTAAAACTCTGACTGAAAATAAAACAGAAACTAAAATTATTTTGCGATCCCGACTGAAAACTGAAACTATTTTGGCAGGAGACCGGAAAAAAACTGAAACTAAAACTAAAATGGGTTACAGAAACAACCCCAGTTTTTGCTCTAAGAACTAAGAGCATGCCTAGTGGCATACTCTTAGTTAGTATGCACTCTTGCTGTTTCGCCTATTTCTATTTTCATGCTTCGAGTCCATACTAGATTAAAATCAACTCTTGCATATATCTCAATTGACAAATTCTGATCCTTTCTTCAGCAACATGACACTTTCTAGTCAATAAAACCTGAATAAGACTTCAACAATTTTCACTCTCATTAATCTTCCAACTATTTGTTTTGTTCTATCTAAATTCCTTAGGCACCCTTTCTGTGATTCTTTTCAACTTAACAAAATCATAGTGCCTTTTCTTTTTTCATCTTTCTTTCTTCGAAAATGAATTGCACAAGGAATTCAACCCAGCCGAGACTGATGTCTACTGTAGCAGATGAAGAAACTATCACCAGGTCTACAGTATTCTTTACCATATACGGTTTGGAGGGTTGCATTCAGGTAACCGGAAATCTTCTAATATTACTGGCAATTTGGAAGTCACCAAACTTGCATCGTAAAGAATACTGTCTCCCAGCGGGTCTAGCGATGGCTGACTTCATTATGGGTTCAGGTCAGCTTTCAGCGGGCATCCGTCGCAACTACATCATGCACAGCGGCGAAGCGGGGCAGCTGGTATCTAAGTGGACCTGTATTTTGGAGGTTCACAACTTTTGCTTTCTCATGGGCGGATTTTCAGTACCCACTATGCTACTGCTAATCTCTATCGACAGGCTAATGGCCTGTATTAGTATTACAGCCTACAGTAAGCTGACAACCAAACGCATACTCGCGGTTTGCTTGCTGCCTTTCAGCATTGCAGCTGTGCTGACCGCAACTGCCTATGTAAGCACCTACTTAACACCCCGTACAAAGGATAATCCTAAAACATGTCTCGCGGCCTGGGCATTTACAGTATGGATGGACAAGCTTTGGACATGGTACCAGTTTGCGGCTGGTCTGTCCAGCGTTTTCGTTTATGCGATTGCGATGCGATGTTTGCACAAACACCGCAGTGAAAGTGGTCTCTCCGTGGTTATGAGAAAGAGTAAGGCACGACAGTTGAGAGTAACAAAGACGCTAATGATAGTTATTGCCTGTACCTTTTTTCTGCAGAGTATACCACTTTTTCTGATGGCAATTACGTCGGGAAAGATTTCTAAGGCAACCTACAATATTCTGATACCAAGTTGTTGGTGTATTATAAACGGAAATTCTGCCAACAACATTTTCATCTATTTTACCAAAAATAAGGAGCTACGTCGTGCTATCATGTTTGTTTTTCCAGATGTCTGCAAAAGATCTACTGTCAGCATCAATCGTTCTCAACGGCTATCTACGCTAGTGACTTATTCCGCTGGTGTTAACTCTAATCCGGAACCAAATCCATTGGGGAATGATCGATTTTTGGATACAGAGAAATCAAATTATTACAGCAACCACATATGACCAATGACTGACAAGACACCGTCCAACAGACTTTTAGTTTGTTGTGAATTAAACATTTTCGATTAAATTAACAATGCGTTAGGTAGCTTAGCGTGGCGCAGTTTAGGCGTAGCTTCTGCTTTAGTTGCTCAAAATTGTAAACTTCCGATTTGCAATCCGCCCGATGGGTAGCCAACCGGTAGCCGGTGTCGTGAAATATTCTTCCCCCCCAAATATTTTTCCCCCCTATAAGGTGAAATATTTTTCCCCCCTGAATATTTTTCCCCCCTTCGGAGCAATAAGGTGAAATATTTCCCCCCTAAATATTTTTCCCCCCTGAATATTTTCCCCCCTAAAAAGGTGAAATATTTTTCCCCCCTGAATATTTTTCCCCCCTTCGGAGCAATAAGGTGAAATATTTTCCCCTCTAAATATTTTCCCCCCTGAATATTTTTCCCCCCTAATAAGGTGAAATATTTTTCCCCCCTAAATATTTTTCCCCCCTGAAATATTTTCCCCCCCTCTAACTTTACACTGTTCTGTCCAGTACAGTAAGTTATATGAAACCCGTTCAGATTATGTTGCTGCGCCACTGTAGCTTTATATATGTTAGGCAACACAAATGGAGGATTACTGCTAACGTAGAAACATTATACAATTATTTTAACTTATTTGTTTTGTAACTTTTGCATGTTAACTTCTAAAGTAAAAACATTATACAATAGTTTTAAAGTACTATTATATTTTAATAGATGCATTAATGCAATTAATGCATTCTGTACTGTTACTAGACGGTATAAAGACTTTGGAAATAATAACGTTAAGTCAGTGGTCGTTGAATTTCGCTTTACTAAAATAAACAGTATCATGGGGGTGCTCGGAGAGCCCCCCATAATATGAGCTATAAAGGCACTTTGCGGATTTTGAAAAGTGCTAATTAGGCATAACTAATTAACGGGAAGGTATTAAGAGCTAATATTTACATTTTTGAAATCTCCAGGCCGAGAGCTTTCGAATGATACCAAACTTGCCCGGAAAAAATGAACTTTGAAAAAATCGACTTTCTCTTACGGGTTTGAAAGTGGGGTTTTTTTTCTCTGTATTCAGCATGATTTTTGTCAATTTTGTGTTAACTCGATTTTTCGAACGGCCCATAGGGAAAATTTTTCTATACTATTTTTTGAATATCTAGGCAATGGTACTTAGCAAGTTTATGTTTTTTTTCCGAATTTCGATCTGGTTCGATTTTTATAGATGGTCAAAAATGGAAAAAATAGCGTTTTTGGACACCTTCAAGCTGAAAAATTTCTAAGTCCGAAAATTTGAAAATAGTCTAAAAACGGGCAAAAACAGCGTTTTTCGGCCTTGGGGTGGTACCCATATATAGTAAATCGGGGTCGCTGAACACGATGAGCATAGTGCCGACACCGTATCTCGCCTGGTTCATCTGGTTCAACTGGTTCAAAGTTGAACCAGTTCCTGGTTCAAGCTACTGGAGATAGCTAGAAGGCTGAAATTTTGCATACAAAGGTTATTGGGCATGGGGAATTCACTGGTGGTGTTACTTTGGTGATCCGACCCATGGCTGGCCAGATCTGGTTCAACTGGTTCAAAATTGAACCAGTTCCTGGTTCAAGCTACTGGAGATAGTTGGAAGGCTGAAATTTTGCATACAAAGGTTATTGGGCATGGGGAATTCACTGGTGGTGTTACTTTGGTGATCCGACCCATGCCTGGCCAGATCTGGTTCAACTGGTTCAAAGTTGAACCAGTTCCTGGTTCAAGCTACTGGAGATAGTTGGAAGGCTGAAATTTTGCATACAAAGGTTATTGGGCATGGGGAATTCACTGGTGGTGTTACTTTGGTGATCCGACCCATGGCTGGCCAGATCTGGTTCAACTGGTTAAAAGTTGAACCAGTTCCTGGTTCAAGCTACTGGAGATAGTTGGAAGGCTGAAATTTTGCATACAAAGGTTATTGGGCATGGGGAATTCACTGGTGGTGTTACTTTGGTGATCCGACCTACGCCTGGCCAGATCTGGTTCAACTGGTTAAAAGTTGAACCAGTTCCTGGTTCAAGCTACTGGAGATAGTTGGAAGGCTGAAATTTTGCATACAAAGGTTATTGGGCATGGGGAATTCACTGGTGGTGTTACTTTGGTGATCCGACCCATGGCTGGCCAGATCTGGTTCAACTGGTTCAAAATTGAACCAGTTCCTGGTTCAAGCTACTGGAGATAGTTGGAAGGCTGAAATTTTGCATACAAAGGTTATTGGGCATGGGGAATTCACTGGTGGTGTTACTTTGGTGATCCGACCCATGCCTGGCCAGATCTGGTTCAACTGGTTCAAAGTTGAACCAGTTCCTGGTTCAAGCTACTGGAGATAGTTGGAAGGCTGAAATTTGCATACAAAGGTTATTGGGCATGGGGAATTCACTGGTGGTGTTACTTTGGTGATCCGACCCATGCCTGGCCAGATCTGGTTCAACTGGTTCAAAGTTGAACCAGTTCCTGGTTCAAGCTACTGGAGATAGTTGGAAGGCTGAAATTTTGCATACAAAGGTTATTGGGCGTGGGGAATTCACTGGTGGTGTTACTTTGGTGATCCGACCTACGCCTGGCCAGATCTGGTTCAACTGGTTCAAAGTTGAACCAGTTCCTGGTTCAAGCTACTGGAGATAGTTGGAAGGCTGAAATTTTGCATACAAAGGTTATTGGGCATGGGGAATTCACTGGTGGTGTTACTTTGGTGATCCGACCCATGGCTGGCCAGATCTGGTTCAACTGGTTCAAAGTTGAACCAGGTCCTGGTTCAAGCTACTGGAGATAGCTAGAAGGCTGAAATTTTGCATACAAAGGTTATTGGGCATGGGGAATTCACTGGTGGTGTTACTTTGGTGATCTGACCCATGGCTGGCCAGATATGGTTCAACTGGTTCAAAGTTGAACCAGTTCCTGGTTCAAGCTACTGGAGATAGCTGAAAGGCTGAAATTTCGCATACAAAGGTTATTGGGCGTGGGGAATTCACTGGTGGTGTTACTTTGGTGATCCGACCTACGCCTGGCCAGATCTGGTTCAACTGGTTCAAAGTTGAACCAGTTCCTGGTTCAAGCTACTGGAGATAGCTGGAAGGCTGAAATTTTGCATACAAAGGTTATTGGGCATGGGGAATTCACTGGTGGTGTTACTTTGGTGATCCGACCCATGGCTGGCCAGATCTGGTTCAACTGGTTCAAAGTTGAACCAGTTCCTGGTTCAAGCTACTGGAGATAGCTGAAAGGCTGAAATCTTGCATACAAAGGTTATTGGGCATGGGGAATTCACTGGTGGTGTTACTTTGGTGATCCAACCCATGGCTGGCCAATTCCTTGTACTGGCTACAAAATAGTGTTTTCCAATGAATTCGTAATGCTACTTTTTGGCCAAATGTGCCCGTTTAAGGCTGAAATGCAAGGTGTGTAGCGGTCAGGGAACGACTGGTGTGACATATTAATCCAAAGTTGCTCATTTCAGGAGGGACTACCCACCTGCAAACGGTATTGCTCTGTAAAACTTGAATCAGAGATCGGCAAGGTCAAGTCTGCAGCCACACCAGTCACGGCTGGTGCGTAGTCCTTCGTACTTCTTCGGGGGGGGGAGGCATATAGAAATTATCGGGCATGGGGGGGAATTCACTGGTGGTGTTACTTTGGTGATCCGACCTACGCCTGGCCAGATCTGGTTCAACTGGTTAAAAGTTGAACCAGTTCCTGGTTCAAGCTACTGGAGATAGGCATTGGAAAGGCTGAAAATTTTGCATACAAAGGTTATTGGGCATGGGGAACTCACTGGTGGTGTTACTTTGGTGATCCAACCCCTGGCTGACCAGATCTGGTTCAACTGGTTCAAAGTTGAACCAGGTCCTGGTTCAAGCAACTGGAGATAGTTAGAAGGCTGAAATTTTGCATACAAAGGTTATTGGGCATGGGGAATTCACTGGTGGTGTTACTTTGGTGATCCGACCCATGGCTGGCCAGATCTGGTTCAACTGTTTCAAAGTTGAACCAGTTCCTGGTTCAAGCTACTGGAGATAGTTGGAAGGCTGAAATCTTGCATACAAAAGGTTATTGGGCATGGGGAATTCAAACTTTTTGAAATTGTTGAGATATTTGAACTTGGGTGAAATCTTACCCACAAACATTTGGCTCGAATTAGTGATGGTGTTGACTTTGGTGATCCGACCAAGCCTTGGCCAGATCGGGTTCAACTGGTTAAAATGGCGATTTCCTGGTTCAGCTACTGGGTTTGGAAGGCTGAAATTTTGCATACAAAGGTTATTGGGCATGGGGAATTCACTGGTGGTGTTACTTTGGTGATCCGACCTCATGCCTGGCCAGATCTGGTTCAACTGGTTCAAGGTTGAACCAGTTCCTGGTTCGAAAGCTACTGGAGATAGCCGGAAGGCTGAAAATTTGCATACAAACGTTATTGGGCATGGGGAATTCGCTGGTGGTGTTACTTCGCTGATCTAACCGATGGCTGGCCAGATCTGGTTCAACTGGTTGAAAGTTGAACCTGTTCCTGGTTCAAGCTACTGGAGATAGTTGGAAAGCTGAAATTTTGCATACAAAGGTTATTGGGCATGGGGAATTCACTGGTGGTGTTACTTTGGTGATCCGACCTATGCCTGGCCAGATCTGGTTCAACTGGTTAAAAGTTGAACCAGTTCCTGGTTCAAGCTACTGGAGATAGTTGGAAGGCTGAAATTTTGCATACAAAGGTTATTGGGCATGGGGAATTCACTGGTGGTGTTACTTTGGTGATCCGACCCATGGCTGGCCAGATCTGGTTCAACTGGTTCAGAGTTGAACCAGGTCCTGGTTCAAGCAACTGGAGATAGCTAGAAGGCTGAAATTTTGCATACAAAGGTTATTGGGCAAATGGAATTCCCTGGTGGTGTAACTTTGGTGATCTGACCCATGGCTGGCCAGATCTGGTTCAACTGGTTCAAAGTTGAACCAGTTCCTGGTTCAAGCTACTGGAGATAGCTGAAAGGCTGAAATCTTGCATACAAAGGTTATTGGGCATGGGGAATTCACTGGTGGTGTTACTTTGGTGATCCGACCCATGGCTGGCCAAATCTGGTTCAACTGGTTCAAAGTTGAACCAGTTCCTGGTTCAAGCTACTGGAGATAGCTGAAAGGCTGAAATCTTGCATACAAAGGTTATTGGGCATGGGGAATTCACTGGTGGTGTTACTTTGGTGATCTGACCCATGGCTGGCCAGATCTGGTTCAACTGGTTCAAAGTTGAACCAGTTCCTGGTTCAAGCTACTGGAGATAGCTGAAAGGCTGAAATCTTACATACAAAGGTTATTAGGCATGGGGAATTCACTGGTGGTGTTACTTCGCTGATCTAACCCATGGCTGGCCAGATCTGGTTCAACTGGTTCAAAGTTGAACCAGTTCCTGGTTCAAGCTACTGGAGATAGTTGGAAGGCTGAAATTTTGCATACAAAGGTTATTGGGCATGGGGAATTCACTGGTGGTGTTACTTTGGTGATCCGACCCATGGCTGGCCAGATCTGGTTCAACTGGTTAAAAGTTGAACCAGTTCCTGGTTCAAGCTACTGGAGATTGTTGGAAGGCTGAAATTTTGCATACAAAGGTTATTGGGCGTGGGGAATTCACTGGTGGTGTTACTTTGGTGATCCGACCTACGCCTGGCCAGATCTGGTTCAACTGGTTCAAAGTTGAACCAGTTCCTGGTTCAAGCTACTGGAGATAGTTGGAAGGCTGAAATTTTGCATACAAAGGTTATTGGGCATGGGGAATTCACTGGTGGTGTTACTTTGGTGATCCGACCCATGGCTGGCCAGATCTGGTTCAACTGGTTCAAAGTTGAACCAGTTCCTGGTTCAAGCTACTGGAGATAGCTAGAAGGCTGAAATTTTGCATACAAAGGTTATTGGGCATGGGGAATTCACTGGTGGTGTTACTTTGGTGATCCGACCCATGCCTGGCCAGATCTGGTTCAACTGGTTAAAAGTTGAACCAGTTCCTGGTTCAAGCTACTGGAGATAGTTGGAAGGCTGAAATTTTGCATACAAAGGTTATTGGGCATGGGGAATTCACTGGTGGTGTTACTTTGGTGATCCGACCCATGCCTGGCCAGATCTGGTTCAACTGGTTAAAAGTTGAACCAGTTCCTGGTTCAAGCTACTGGAGATAGTTGGAAGGCTGAAATTTTGCATACAAAGGTTATTGGGCATGGGGAATTCACTGGTGGTGTTACTTTGGTGATCCGACCTACGCCTGGCCAGATCTGGTTCAACTGGTTAAAAGTTGAACCAGTTCCTGGTTCAAGCTACTGGAGATAGTTGGAAGGCTGAAATTTTGCATACAAAGGTTACTGGGCATGGGGAATTCACTGGTGGCGTAACTTTGGTGATTCAACCCATGGCTGGCCAGATCTGGTTCAACTGGTTCAAGGTTGAACCAGGTCCTGGTTCAAGCAACTGGAGATAGCTAGAAGGCTGAAATTTTGCATACAAAGGTTATTGGGCATGGGGAATTCACTGGTGGTGTTACTTTGCTGATCTGACCCATGGCTGGCCAGATATGGTTCAACTGGTTCAAAGTTGAACCAGTTCCTGGTTCAAGCTACTGGAGATAGCTGAAAGGCTGAAATTTTGCATACAAAGGTTATTGGGCGTGGGGAATTCACTGGTGGTGTTACTTTGGTGATCCGACCTACGCCTGGCCAGATCTGGTTCAACTGGTTCAACGTTGAACCAGGTCCTGGTTCAAGCAACTGGAGATAGCTAGAAGGCTGAAATTTTGCATACAAAGGTTATTGGGCATGGGGAATTCACTGGTGGTGTTACTTTGCTGATCTGACCCATGGCTGGCCAGATATGGTTCAACTGGTTCAAAGTTGAACCAGTTCCTGGTTCAAGCTACTGGAGATAGCTGAAAGGCTGAAATCTTGCATACAAAGATTATTGGGCGTGGGGAATTCACTGGTGGTGTTACTTTGGTGATAAAACGAAGGCTAGCTACAAAATAGTGTTTTCCAATGAATTCGTAATGCTCTTTTTGGCCAAATGTGCCCGTTTAAGGATGAAATGCGGTGTGTAGCGGTCAGAACGACTGGTGTGACATATTAATCCAAAGTTGCTCATTTCAGGAGGGACTACCCACCTGCAAACGGTATTGCTCTGTAAAACTTGAATCAGAGATCGGCAAGGTCAGAGTCTGCAGCCTACACCAGTCACGGCTGGTGCGTAGTCCTTCGTACTTTTTCGGGGGGGGGGAGGCATATAGAAATTTTCGGGGGGGGGGGGTAATTCACTGGTGGTGTTACTTTGGTGATCCGACCTACGCCTGGCCAGATCTGGTTCAACTGGTTAAGGGGGGGGGCGACTAAACTTTTGCCCCGACTTTGTCCGATTGGCCTACTTTTCGGCGAAGTTAAAGAGCATGGGTGTGGTCAAAAAAGTATTTGGTCGTTGGTTCTTAGTTGCCTTCCAGTCATGTGCAGGCGTCGTGTTTGTGCCGACCCCTTTTTCGCAACTACCAACATAATTAATTAAAAATCTCTGCTGGCTGTAAGACCCTAGCTCTAAGCTTGTCACTGGCCAATATGATTTAGCACATGTGTCCCTATATGCGGAAAAATACTAGACGTCTGTATCTTATCTGCATCTAAGGCAATTACTGTTCAAAGTTGAAGTTTCGGCAAAATTTTGAAAATTTTTGGCTAACGAAAGGAATACTTTGTTACTGGTGCGAGCTATAAGGCTGTAATTTGGCATATGCAGAGGCCCTATAGGAGTACTCATTCGTGCCAAATGGCAGGAAATTCTGCCGCGTGAAAAAATTTTTATGTCAACTTTAATCTTCAAAAATTGACAAAATCGCCTCTTTTGGGCAATAGTACCCCAGAAATCGAAAAAATCAAATTTTTTGAAATTAAAATTTTTTGAGATATTTGAACTCAGCGTGGTTGAAAACACACCCACAAACAATTTCAGCTCGATTAGTGAAGGTTTGCGACTTCTATGGCTGCCGAAAGCCTTTACACATGATCCGACAGACTGAAAATGGCGATTTTGGCAATTTTTGAAGACTAAAGTTGACATAAAAATTTTTTCACGAGGCGGAATTTCTTGCCATTTGGCACAAATGAGTACGCCTATAGGGCCTCTGTATATGCCAAATTACAGCCTTATAGCTCGCACCAGTAACAAAATATTCCTTTCGTTAGCCAAAAATTTTCAAAATTTTGCCGAAACTTCAACTTTGAACAGTAATTGCCTTAGATGCAGATAAGATACAGACGTCTAGTATTTTTCCGCATATAGGGACACATGTGCTACATCATATTGGCCAGTGACAAGCTTGGAGCTAGGGTCTTACAGCCAGGAGAGATTTTTAATTAATTATGTTGGTAGTTGCGAAAAAGGGGGGGTCGGGCACATAAACACGACGCCTGCACATGGCTGGAAGGCAACTAAGAACCAACGACCAAATACTTTTTTGACCACACCCATGCTCTTTAGCTTCGCCGAAAAGTAGGCCAATCGGACAAAGTCGGGGCACCCCCATTTTAGTCGCCCCCCCCCCTTAAAAGTTGAACCAGTTCCTGGTTCAAGCTACTGGAGATAGTTGGAAGGCTGAAATTTTGCATACAAAGGTTATTGGGCATGGGGAACTCACTGGTGGTGTAACTTTGGTGATCCGACCCATGGCTGGCCAGATCTGGTTCAACTGGTTCAGAGTTGAACCAGGTCCTGGTTCAAGCAACTGGAGATAGCTAGAAGGCTGAAATTTTGCATACAAAGGTTATTGGGCAAATGGAATTCCCTGGTGGTGTAACTTTGGTGATCTGACCCATGGCTGGCCAGATTTGGTTCAACTGGTTCAAAGTTGAACCGGTTCCTGGTTCAAGCTACTGGAGATAGCTGAAAGGCTGAAATCTTGCATACAAAGGTTATTGGGCATGGGGAATTCACTGGTGGTGTTACTTTGGTGATCCGACCCATGGCTGGCCAAATCTGGTTCAACTGGTTCAAAGTTGAACCAGTTCCTGGTTCAAGCTACTGGAGATAGCTGAAAGGCTGAAATCTTGCATACAAAGGTTATTGGGCATGGGGAATTCACTGGTGGTGTTACTTTGGTGATCCGACCCATGGCTGGCCAGATCTGGTTTAACTGGTTCAAAGTTGAACCAGTTCCTGGTTCAAGCTACTGGAGATAGCTGAAAGGCTGAAATCTTACATACAAAGGTTATTAGGCATGGGGAATTCACTGGTGGTGTTACTTCGCTGATCTAACCCATGGCTGGCCAGATCTGGTTCAACTGGTTCAAAGTTGAACCAGTTGCTGGTTCAAGCTAATGGAGATAGCTGAAAGGCTGAAATTTTGCATGCAAAGCTTATTGGGCATGGGGAATTCACTGGTGGGACTTGTGATTGCTGCTGCCACAGTTATGGCAGCGTTCCCAAAAACTAGACGGAGGACAAGTAGGAAAAATGCTCCTTGCAGTCGCATGAAAAAGTTAATATGAGCTATGATGGTCAACATTTAAATGTGTCAAGGACAAGATTCAAAATGTTTAATATGAGCCAACATCTAAATAAGTAGAGGACAAGATGTAAACGGCTAATATGAGCCGCTACGTTTCTCTTGGGCTCATATTGACGCGACTAAAATGGCAAACATATATACAGTTTACGGTTGGCATATAAGCATCAGTGTTTATAAACGATTGGCTTGGAAATATTGAATTAATGTGATGATTGCGATGATAACTTCAAATGTGATTTCTCAAGATTTCACAACATGTGTAAGTTCCACATTTTCGTTTCTTCATTAGATTGGACTCCGGTTTCGTTTTGTTGACTTATATGGTGGCCTTAAATGTGTACTTGGATGTAGCGGTGGAGAAGAAAACATTTACGTACAGCTTTGCAAAATTAATGTTTATGCGTCGTTATTCATGCAAGCCATTTCAGTGTTGGATTAAAAGTAAGCAAAAGCTAAATGAGCGTCAATATGAGCCCAAGAGAAACGTAGCGGCTCATATTAGCCGTTTACATCTTGTCCTCTACTTATTTAGATGTTGGCTCATATTAAACATTTTGAATCTTGTCCTTGACACATTTAAATGTTGACCATCATAGCTCATATTAACTTTTTCATACGACTGCAAGGAGCATTTTTCCTACTTGTTATTTATTCTTTTCAAGCATACACTTTTTACAGATATTCACAATATTCACAATATTCCATGCCATTTTCTAAGAAAATGTGCTAATTTTGTGTTTGCGGTTTTCTGTTCACCTTAAGGTGGTGGTTTTCTTTTGTGTAAATTTGTCGCTATATTCAATTCTTTATTAAAGTAGATGAATCTTTCCAAATATGCTATTTTGGTACTCTTTAACATTCTGGGAACATTTTAACATTCTTAAAACTTGACCAAATGAGCTAAAATTTGGTTAGGTATGTTTTTGATCTCGCTCAGTTCAAATATCGCAAAATCTTTCGATTTCACAAAATTAGATTTTTTGATTCGCAGGGGGGGACCAAGGGGAACCAAAAAATTTGTTGTGTTCAGTATGAATCTGAAATCAGTTTTTCGATTCAGCTTCCGTTAGTTCAGGATAAGCTTACATCTTAGGCTTATAACTTTAGCTTATATTGAGCTAATGGAAAGCTGAATCGAAAACTGATTTCAGATTCGAAAACTGATTTCAGATTCGTATACTGAATACAACAAATTTTTTGGTTCCCTGGTCCCCCTCTGCGAATCAAAATCTAATTTTGTGAAATCGAAAGATTTTGCGATATTTGAACTGAAGCGAGATCAAAAACATACCTAACCAAATTTTAGCTCATTTGGTCAAGTTTTAAGAATGTTAAAATGTTCCCAGAATGTTAAAGAGTACCAAAATAGCGAAAGATTCATCTACTTTTAATAAAGAATTGAATATAGCGACAAATTTACACAAAAGAAAACCACCACCTTTAAGGTGAACAGAAAACCGCAAACACAAAATTAGCACATTTTCTTAGAAAATGGCATGGAATATTGTGAATATTGTGAATATCTGTAAAAAGTGTATGCTTGAAAAGAATAAATAATACTGTTTATTTTAGTAAAGCGAAATTCGACAACCACTGACTTAACGTTATTATTTCCAAAGTCTTTATACCGTCTAGTAACAGTACAGAATGCATTAATTGCATTAATGCATCTATTAAAATATAATAGTACTTTAAAACTATTGTATAATGTTTTTACTTTAGAAGTTAACATGCAAAAGTTACAAAACAAATAAGTTAAAATATTTGTATAATGTTTCTACGTTAGCAGTAATCCTCCATTTGTGTTGCCTAACATATATAAAGCTACAGTGGCGCAGCAACATAATCTGAACGGGTTTCATATAACTTACTGTACTGGACAGAACAGTGTAAAATTGAGGGGGGAAAAATATTGCAGGGGGGAAAATAGTTAGGGGGGAAAAATATTTCACCTTATTAGGGGGGAAAATATTCAGGGGGGAAAATATTTAGGGGGAAAAATATTTCACCATATTGCTCAGAAGGGGGGAAAATATTCAGGGGGGAAAAATATTTCACCTTATAGGGGGGAAAAATATTTGGGGGGGAAGAATATTTCACGACACCGGCGAGCTAAAGTCGTCGACCGACATCTGACCTCAAACACTGATTAAAGCCACCGAACTAAACATGGTACAGCTTCCCCGAATAAAATTTAAAAGTACAATTGAGAATTTGCATACCCACTCAAGAAGTAGGTCCAGTTCACACTAGAACACAAGCACAACCGGTTCACATAATTGAAAGCTTAGAATTCTTCTTTATAGGGTTAGAACTAGAGTTGGGACCGGTTCCAATTTTCAAAACCAGTTCCGGTTCTAGAGTACCGGTTCCGGTTCCGGTTCTAGCTTCCGGTTCCCGGTTCCAAGTACAAAATTCGTAGTTACGTTTTAACATTATTTAATATTGGATGCAGGCCCCCAGCAAGGGCTATACAATCAAAATTATAAAGCAATACTGCTAAGCAATTGGAATAGGTAATGCGATAATAACCAACTAGGTTAAACTTTTTTGTAAACTTTGAATTTTAAAGTTTTTGCCCTACTTTGAATTTGCTCCATTATAAATGATGTTACTATATGCACAACATACACTAAAACTTGTAAAAAAAATTAAAACTTTAGTATGGTCGAGCAAATTGTTTCGATAATTCACGGTGAGATTCTACTGTGCATCTAAATGCAGACAGCGCCTTCTGAACAGAATCTTGTAAACTGCACAACGTTTCAGTAAAACATGCTGAGAATTGAGATATACTGCAGCTTAAACTTTTATTTCTTTAAAAAGAGTACAGTGTCAGAAGCAGAAGCAAATAGTTTCCAAAACATTTAAATGCATTTAAAATATTGAAAAGCTGAAAGCCAAATTGGAAAGAAGAACATATATATTAAAGTTATATTTAACGAGGAAATGTACAGTCGCTTGATTACACAAAATAGCTAACAGATACTTCTACATGCTGTTCCATTATTTGAACTTTGATTGACTTTCGTCTCCGTTGCCGATAGCTTAAAAATAAGAAAATAAGTACTCAACTTTCGAAGTTTTCTACTCCTCTAAAATTTACTAATTTTTTTAAAAAATGTTGCTTAATCTTGCGTGCTGACAACACCACCTTCCATTTATCAATTTTTGAGAAGATATACTCAATTTCCGACTACATCCCATCGAGCTCTCATCTTTTCTATGAGGTTAATATTCAAATATGTAAGCTGGTTAAAGTTTTCATTCGGCGATGTATCGTTCACGTCTGAACGAAAGTGCCCGTCTTTCATCAATTACAATTGGAATTTTAGAACAGAAAATTTCAAAAATTCGTTAAAATTAATTTAGAGACATTTTCACAACTGCATTTTGTAATACACACAAAATTACTTAACAAAATTTGAAAAATCAGAAGCATGAAAACAAAAAATTACGAAATTCCTTCCGGAATAAAGGAAGTAGAAATTTTCCCTTACAATACATGTTCCTAATTTTTCAAGTATGTTTAACATTTAATTTTTGTCTTAACAGACGGGATAATGTCACTAGTGTTGATTCAAAGAAACATTTGAAATTTCTCTTAATTCTATGCCTCGGCTTCAGTGAAACCTGAAACGTGCCTCGATCGCCTGAAAAGGGGAAGCGGTGAGTTTGTGTCACCTTCAGTGGAAGCTGAAGCTGTCGTTTTCAGTTTAGGGTCTAAATTTATTCTATGGAGTGTCAGCTTCAGTTTCAGTTCCAATAATTGTACCTTCATTTCACGTTTAGTTTGAAACTCTTAATTATTATCAGTCTCATCCTACATATTTCAGCGCATTTGTTAGTTTCAGTTCAAACTAGATTTTAATGCTAATTTTAGGAAATCATGTTCAAACTACATTTTGAAGTTTTAATGCTTGTCATCCAAGAAAATTGACAAACTAACTGAAACTCTAGAACTTTAAAATTATATACTGTGTCTATATACAAGACTGTGAATCTATGGATACTCCGTAGATAAACGTTAACCCAAATAAATTAAGTAATATTGCACTGTGACTATGCAGATACACCTTAAGTGAGAATGGTTCCATGTTTCAGTTGGGAAATGTTCCGATTCATCCCACCTTCATAGCTTTGCTACCGAAGGTTGGTTCCAACACAAGCCAGTGACGTTAAAATTTACTTTTCTATGAACTCCAATGGGTCAAAGTCTGATTTCAACTAGAGTTGGGACCGGTTCCACTAGAACCGGTTGGAACCGGAACCGGAACCGGAACCGAACCGGAAGGAATTTTAGAACCGGAACCGGAACCGGAACCGGTAGGATTTGGAACCGGCCGGTTCCACTCTTAAAAATGGACTTGAACTAATTTTTTTGCAGGAGTTTAAATTTTGCAAAAGCTGGATTTTGTTTTTGTGGTTGCCATTCACTGTTGCCATTCATATTGTCTTTTTCAAGCTAGTGACTGAAATTGAAACTAAAAATCTAGTTTGAACTGAAACTAAACAAATTTAGACCTGAAGGCGAAATATGTAGGATGAGACTGATAATAATTAAGAGTTTCAAACTAAACGTGAAATGAAGGTACAATTATTGGAACTGAAACTGAAGCTGACACTCCATAGAATAAATTTAGACCCTAAACTGAAAACGACAGCTTCAGCTTCCACTGAAGGTGACACAAACTCACCGCTTCCCCTTTTCAGGCGATCGAGGCACGTTTCAGGTTTCACTGAAGCCGAGGCATAGAATTAAGAGAAATTTCAAATGTTTCTTTGAATCAACACTAGTGACATTATCCCGTCTGTTAAGACAAAAATTAAATGTTAAACATACTTGAAAAATTAGGAACATGTATTGTAAGGGAAAATTTCTACTTCCTTTATTCCGGAAGGAATTTCGTAATTTTTTGTTTTCATGCTTCTGATTTTTCAAATTTTGTTAAGTAATTTTGTGTGTATTACAAAATGCAGTTGTGAAAATGTCTCTAAATTAATTTTAACGAATTTTTGAAATTTTCTGTTCTAAAATTCCAATTGTAATTGATGAAAGACGGGCACTTTCGTTCAGACGTGAACGATACATCGCCGAATGAAAACTTTAACCAGCTTACATATTTGAATATTAACCTCATAGAAAAGATGAGAGCTCGATGGGATGTAGTCGGAAATTGAGTATATCTTCTCAAAAAATTGGTAAATGGAAGGTGGTGTTGTCAGCACGCAAGATTTAAGCAACATTTTTTAAAAAATAGTAAATTTTAGAGGAGTAGAAAACTTCGAAAGTTGAGTACTTATTTTCTTATTTTTAAGCTATCGGCAACGGAGACGAAAGTCAATCAAAGTTCAAATAATGGAACAGCATGTAGAAGTATCTGTTAGCTATTTTGTGTAATCAAGCGACTGTACATTTCCTCGTTAAATATAACTTTAATATATATGTTCTTCTTTCCAATTTGGCTTTCAGCTTTTAAATATTTTAAATGCATTTAAATGTTTTGGAAACTATTTGCTTCTGACACTGTACTCTTTTTAAAGAAATAAAAATTTAAGCTCCAGTATATCTCAATTCTCAGCATGTTTTACTGAAACGTTGTGCAGTTTACAAGATTCTGTTCAGAAGGCGCTGTCTGCATTTAGATGCACAGTAGAATCTCACCGTGAATTATCGAAACAATTTGCTCGACCATACTAAAGTTTTAATTTTTTTACAAGTTTTAGTGTATGTTGTGCATATAGTAACAGCATTTGTAATGGAGCAAATTCAAGGTAAGGCAAAAACTTTAAAATTCTAAGTAAACAAAAAAGTTTAACCCAGTTGGTTATTATCGCATTACCTATTCCAATTGTTTTGCAGTATTGCTTTATAATTTTGATTGTATGACCCCTGCTGGGGCGGGGGAGGTGGAAATGAGGAGGTTATTATTTTGGAGGGAGAGGGGAAGAGGTTGGAAGGTTGGAAAAAGAGATTTTGGAGGAAAAAAAATTTGGAAAATGGGGAAAAGGGGTTTGAGGGGGGTCAAAAGGGAAAGGGGGGGGAGGGGCAGGGATGGTTTGGTAGGGATTTAAGTGGGGGGGGGGGGGGGGGCCGGTTTTTGGGGGGGGTTGGGGGGGGAGGAAGGAAAGGGGGAGAGAAGGTTTGGGAGGGAGAGAGTGTTCAGGAAAAAAACGGAAATTAGTAGGAAAAAGAAAAAAGAAGAAGCTACAAAGCAGAACCGCATATTTGCATTTCCACCACTTTTAATACAAAGTAATTCCAACTTCCCTTACAATTCTGATGAAAAAATCAGATGGTAAACAACTAAATGTTTCCCAAAATCGCAATAGGCCACAGGCCGCAGCCAAAGCTGGCCTATCTAGTAAATCTGGTCTACAGAAGGTGGAACACAACACCCAAAAAATTACAAGTTGTACGTAGTCACTTCATCACACACAAGTAAGTTAGTACTTCAGTTTGCTAAACACAATATTTCAGAACAAAGAAAGGTGACTTCATTCTACAATAGACCAGGATTCGCCCATGCGGTCTAGGAAGGACAGTCTATCCTAGACGTTCTCGGGCTTTATCATACTTCTTAAAATCATAGGGAAAGCGACCCTCTTCCATCCATTCGTCCCATTTCTCAGTCTAAAATACAAACAAACAAACAAACAAACAATAAAAGGGGTAGTTGTTAATTTAAAAAGAATAAAAATGCTCCGATGGAGCATGAAAAATGCAATATGGGTGACACTGGGTTGTAAGCAAACAGAGGACTAGGTTTAAAACGTTAATATGGGAGGGGGCAGGTTGTAAATGCCAGGAGGACTAGGTTAAAAGCGCACTAATATGGACCAGCTTCGCTGAACAACCCATATTCGCGGAAATTGCCCAGACAAAAATGTTGGCGGCAATCCTTCAATAACAGTTTAACAATATGTCGGCACGACTTTGCAGCTATTCTATTACTATATACATATAGTTGTGTTCGTAATACTTAACATTATATACATAATTAATACAACTTACAACACAACTTAATTAATTTAATTAATGCATATAATCAACACTTAATACAACATATATGCAGTAAAAATTGGTGTCACAAAGCCCGCTCTGGCAACTCACTATAAGACGCTTGGCATAATATTTCAAAATCAGCAGGCCCGCCTGAAAAGCTGACGAATTTAGAACTTAAGACAATAAAGGTCAAATGCGGAGTGGAGCATGCGTACCCGCGAATATGGGTTGTTCAGCGAAGCTGGTCCATATTAGTGCACTTTTAACCTAGTCCTCCTGGCATTTACAACCTGCCCCCTCCCATATTAACGTTTTAAACCTAGTCCTCTGTTTGCTTACAACCCAGTGTCACCCATATTGCATTTTTCATGCTCCATCGGAGCATTTTTATTCTTGTCCTATTTCATTTTTAAGGTTCTCAGTAAAACTTAAGCAAGAATGTTAAAGCTTATGAAAGAAACTTTAAAAATTCCCCCAATAATTACGTAACAGTCAAAAACGCAAACGTCACTGCCAAAAAAGGACTTATACGGCATGATTTCCAATGCTATTCTGCACGTGCCTGCAGAATTTAAGACGATTGCAACTTTTGTGTAGCTAGTTATAGGCCGTGCTGTACTTCGGCAGCACTCTACTGCAGCGCAACTAGACGCAAACGTCACTGCCAAAAAAGGATACTTATACGGCATGATTTCCAATGCTCTTCTGAACGTAGCTGCAGAATTTCAGACGATTGCGAGTTATCTGTAGTTAGTTATAGGCCGTGCTGTACTTCTGCAGCACTCTACTGCAGCGCAACCATGTAGTAACATCGTAATAAGTATACGAAGCCTATCTATAATAGTTTGTCATGTCCTAAACTATAGTAAAGGTTCGAAAAAAAATACGATTTGGCAACTTTTTGGATAACTTTTTATAGGATTGCCGTAGAGATCCCGGATATGGCCCAGCATGTGTCGGGTGGGGTCTAGTTTCTTCCCATGCCCAAAGTTCCCGGGCAAGGCCTGCGCTTTCAGAAAAATTTTGAAAATTGACTGTATTTTTTTTTCGGACCCAAATCGAAAAAAAAATACACGGGGTCGAAAAAAAAATACAGGGCCAAAAATTCGCCTTTTCACTATTTAGCGCCAAAATGACTACACAAATCGTATATACAGATGCTGCTCATGCATTTCCCGTTGACTATTGACCCATCTTTCCAGTCTATGGTGGTTAATTTTCATTAGATAGGCTGCCTACCGCATATGACCCGAAAAACTTTTTCATCTGGCCCGATACTGTTTTTAACATACAGTAATGTCAATAATGTTGCTTATTCAGTGGCCATATTTTGTTTTTTATTCTGAACAAACGTAATGACAAAGAATAAATATTAGGGATCGGACGGAGGTGGGATTTTGCCTCCGGCCGGAGCCGGAGCCGGAGGCAGGTCACCTCCGGCCGGAGCCGGAGCCGGAGGTAGACTAAAAATGACACTAAATTTTTAAAAACAGTTCATGGAATTCTGAATTTAATTTTTGCCTTTTTTGGCTGTGTTGTCATTTTTGGTCATCAGGCATAATGTATTCAAATAATGAATAGCTTTGTTCATTGAAATTTTCTATTGCAAGTAAAATTCTGCTAATATTTCCTTAACGTCTTTTCTCTCGAAGACCTTCAATGAATAGTTATATATGTATACCGATTCAACGTATAGCTATACCAGTCAGAAAAAATTACATTACATTTTATATTCAACATTTTAACATTTAACAGTTATATACGCATAACCCTCAACCCTTTTAAGCTTTAATAAAAGAACTGAAGCTGAAACATACGGCAGCCTCAGAAGTGAGTATGAAGCTAACAGTACACTTAAATTTTTATATTAGTTTTTATTCAAAACATTTAAATTTATTAAATTTAAATTCATTCATACTTTATATATATATATATACGTAATTATTTCTTAGGTTGTATGTAGTTCAGAAAGAGGAGTAAAATACGTTTTTACGTATTGGAATAATATTGAATCGGGTTTATATATAGTAGCGAATCTAGAGATAGATTATATGCTAGTTGATAAAGCATGTCAAAGTACGCATGCTTGTACTGTATTGTATAATTCCTACCCGCCAAGTTTTAATTTCAGTTTTTAACTCTAATTCAAGTTATTGTTCTAATAGTTAATTTGATCCAAATTATTCCAAAATTTAAAAGTTTATGCAGCAATTAAAACTTTGAATTTGACAGAAATGTACAGAAAAATTGAGATTTTAATAAAACTTGACATCTCAACGAGAATTCAGCATTGGTATATACGCAAAAAACTTATGAAACAATATTCTCAAGATTTGTCTGAGTCGATTTAAAGTTAATCCTTGAACCTACAGATTTCCTTGAAAAACTCCGGCTCCGGCCACCTTGCCTCCGGCTCCGGCCAGCCGGAGCCGGAGGTGCCAACTCCGGCCGGAGCCGGAGCCGGAGACGGAGCCGGAGCCGATCCCTAATAAATATCCAGCAGACATCTAGAAGACCGTCTGAAAACCGTCATAGATGCTCATGGCTGTTAACATGAGTTCAGGAATCCCAATGACTACCGGAAGGGGTCGTCTACGTTGTTATTAATTCTCTAGCCATGGGCACAACTGATTATAAACCATCATTTAGCTCATTCAAAGTCGAAAAAATAAGTTTTCAGTTCAGTGCTGAAAGCTTGTCTGCTGAGAAACCTGGCAGCCCGATCTGAGCATGTGAACATAGAAAAAGTCGTTATAGTTTACCATACTACGGTATTATTTATTAAGTTTACTCTGGATTCGTAATTTCCTGAGCTTTTTCAACTAGTTTACCTGGAATATCGTCGACTTTTGTTACCGAGACTGTCGCAAGCAATTTACACCGGGTTGAAGTCCTAAAAATGCAGTAGAGAAAGGCTACTCGCTTCTAAACTTGAATGAATATTACTGGAATCATTGCTATAGCTGTAAATACTAGCATAAAACAGCGCTAAAAGTCATTCCAGTAAAGTTCTGCTCAGGTGAGGACAAATTTTCAATTTACACCGGGTTGAAGTCCTAAAAATGCAGTAGCGAAAGGCTACTCGCTTCTAAACTTGAATGAATATTACTGGAATCATTGCTATAGCTGTAAATACTAGCATAAAACAGTGCTACAAGTAATTCCAGTAAAGTTCTGCTCAGCTGAGGACAAATTTTCAAGTTAATCATACGGCACTGTAGCAAGGTAAAGATTGACCCCTTGGATCTAACCCAGGAGACCTTCAGTGCATGCTACAGTTATAAATAGTGTTTAAAACGCGGAAACACGAGACCTGGTCGATTTCTAGCAGCTAAAATAAGAATTTTTCGAAGTGCCCAACGGGTCCGAAAAATACACCCGCTGCTGCGCAACTGTGCGGCTCAGGGGCGCCCGAACCTATTGCCAAAAAAACTAGAAGCAATGTCTATTATGTTAAAACAATAGGTGCTACTATAGCTTTAGTGTAGCGAACAAGAGCCAAAAAGTTGCCAACTGATCCAAAAGTTGAAAACCAACTTTTTCATAGTACCATTTTTGAGTCCTCAGCCTGCGTGAGTGCGGGGCCTTGGGGAAACGGTCATACCATGGCTGGATATAAATAAGCTTGCGCTTTTATGGGGTACAGTTTGGCTGGGCTCCGTAGCTTCTAGCCCGACTTAGGGTGGGTGTATTTTTTTTTCGGACCCGGCCGGTGTATTTTTTTTGAACCTTTACTATATCTGTATGCCGAATTTCAAATGCCAGTGACAAATGAATAACTTGTTATAGGTCGTGCTGTGTTTAGGGCAGCACATACAGCACAGTGGAAGCTAGAGAGTGCACCAACTAACATAGCTACAGTTCCCCCTTACTACAGACATGATTTTCGCCAAGTTTCATATGTTCAGCCGTTTACAGTAAGTCTACAGACAGCGTGCTATGGTTGTTGCATAGCAGTACAGCACGATAGCAGCACCGCACAGCGATGCGACTATGCTCATCGTGTTCAGCGACCCCGATAACCTTTATATGCGTCCCACTATATGGCCCAAAACAGCATATTTAGGCCTATTTTTGACTATTTTCTGTAGAGTTGGGACTTAGAAATTTTCCGAAAATGGCTATTTGGTCGGACCAACTTTGGGCCGGCCGCCAGAACGATCCTGGCCACTGGCCAGATATCAAAAATCGCCCTCGTTATGACACGCTACCCATCCCAAAGTTTCTTATGCAACAAGCCGCATCTCTCTAGCTTGTTCCCTGAGCCCTGTAGCCGTGACACAAAATTGGCCTTTTTTGGCCAACTTAGCGGTCAGGCCACCTTTGGCCGGCCGCACAGGTGGCCGGCCGGGCCGGGCAGCGGAAAATTGTCCAAAAGGTACGTTAACACAAATACACAACACTCCAGAAAACCAAACTTCACCGGCTGAAAATGCCCACATCGTTCAGTTTGTGAGTTAGACTAAAACGGCTTCCCCCAAGCGTGACTTACACGGAAAAAAGTAACAGACGTAACTAACTTGTCCGGAATCGAAAATTTTCAAAGTTGAAAATTTTGACCAAAACTTTTTTGCTACTTGTTGTACTCGTCGTGCTGATTCCAACGATACCAAATTTGTCCAGTTTGGTTCAGAATTTAGCTGGCACGGTGCTCGAACGGGTCTCTAAGGGCCGCGCTGAGCCTTTTACACCCATATTATAGGGGGAGCGCTATCGCGCCCCCTATAATAAGACAGTTTAACACAACAGTAACGACCAGTCCCTTATCAACTGGTCAATCTACATTCAAACGTTCGTCCGGTAAAAAAGTGAACAGGATTTATCTTTCCCGGTAGTTCAAAAACACACTGACAGGTTTTGCAGAATTCGTACGTTGGTCAAATTATTCCCATCTTCTAGCTTAACATAAGTAACGTGTGAATTATGGTCGCTATACGCTTTAGTCACAATGCGAATTCCTCATCTATTTCTGAAAAAACATTAAGTTGAAGTTGAAAAGCTGCCTTCACTTCATGAACCCTGAACTTTGAAGGTTTGAAACATATCAGCAGAAACTGTCATTATGCGCTTAAGGTGCTGGTTTCCTTTCGGGTATTTTTGACTCATGCGGCTTTAATCCTTTACGTAAATAGCTAAAACTTGCGAAATAACCTATTTTCGTGCTCTTTAACATTCTGGGACCAGTCCAGGATTTTTAGGCCAAAAGATAAGAAGGTTTTGGTTTTTGGCCTTAGCCTTCCAGTAGGTAGACCAGACACCGGGTTGGATATTATGGCTGGAAAGAGGGCACCAAAATGAACATTTTTGCTTTTACAACCTTTGTTTGAGCTATCTCCAGTGGTTAAGTCAGTATAAGCAAAAAACCATTTTGAGGGTCAAAAAATGGCCATTTTCGACGAAATCAGTTTTTTCAAAATTACTGCAAACCTTACCAACAATTTTCATCCACTTATACTCAATCGATAGAGCGTCCAAATGCACATTTTATGAATCCCTACTAGCCGGACTTTGTTGTTTTCAGCTAGAGTATTGGCCGGAAAACTATTTTGGCAAAACTGCGGTTATTTTGTTTTAAACATCGATTTCTCAACGACAGACTCCGAAGATTTTAGCCTGAATGGGAATTCCTACTATTGCGGAGGGACGTTTTTCTTGGTTTTGGCTAAAACGTTCCCAGTTTCGAGAAAATTTAGTGCAGTTTAAAAATTTAGTGTCTCCGGGCATTTTGCGAATTTTCTCAACCGTGAAGTGATACTGAGCGAAACCCAAAAAACGTCCCTCGACCTATATGTCCTCTGTATGATAGCGCAAAAAGAAATTTTGTCTGGTTCCGCATTTTTGAAAAATCGATGTTCGAAAATTTTTGATCTATATTTAGCAGTTATGTCAGAAAACGTTTGCTAATTGTTTGCTGATTTTGCAAGCTTCGTAAGCTCATCTGAATGTTGTCCTGATTATAAGCTTTAAAACTATCTATAAAGTTCTAAAGTTATAGCGTTTTAAAAAAATTACCACAAAAGCACTGCACAAAAGGATACCACCACCTTAAGGTGCTGGTATCGTTTTGTGCAGTGCTTTTGTGGGTATTTTTGAAACGCCATACGTTTCATAATTTTGTGAGTTGGAAAGAGCTCGATACATCATTCTAAAGCTTATAATCTGTAGACTCTCATGAGAGTACGAAACTAGTAAATATCCGCAAAAAATAGCGACAATTTTCAGACATCCCCGACATCTGACAGGCTGAGTATAGACCAAAAATATTTGAACATCGATTTCTAAAAACTGCTGCAGTCAGCCAAAATTTTTTCTTGTCCTGTCCTATAAAGGACATGTGGGCCGAGGGATATTTCTGTGTATTTGGCTCAGCAGGTCTTAACGGTCAAGCAAATTCAGTAAATGCGCAGGTGACACGAAATTTCGCAACTTTGCATTGAGTTTTCTCGTAACTGGAGATTAGAGATGAGATCAGGGCCGAATTTTTCAGACTAGGCCCGGCCCGGCCCTGTTCAAGTTTTAGGTCTACCCGGCCCGGCCCGGCCCTGTGTCAAAAATTTCAGGCCCTGGCCCGGCCCTGAGTGCCGTTTAGGTCTGCGCGGCCCGACCCCAAAAAGCCCTGAGTTCTCAAAAATTCTTCGATGGCGTTTTGGAGCACGTGTATAATCATGTGTTCTGCTTTACTATCGTTACTTTCGAGACCCAAAGTACATGTTCATCTCAGATCAATTATGCATAACGAATATTTCAGAATCCCACCCTACTAAGAAAATTAGTCAAGAGAATAATTAAATCGCAGGACTAAATTACCCCGAGGTCGAATTACCGAAGTGGTTTAATGTTGTAGTGAGTTTAAAATAGTTACAAAGTAGGTTGAATTTTTGTTACTCAAAAGCAAACAAACAAACACAAACAGGCACTCCTTCTCATCTAAAATTTCGAAAAACTGTACGCAAACTCAAACAATATTTGGCACATGCAGTCTCATTTGGTGCAAAGAAAGCAAGAAATGTGAAGTCAGGAAGGCAAAGACAATTATTAGAATTGGAAAGTGTACATGTGCAATAGATTAGTATGTAAAAAAAGTCAGGGCTTAGCAGGGCCGGACAGGCCGGGTCGGGCCGGGCTTTTTTCCGTTGGGAGGTGTGCGGCCCGGCCCCGGCCCTTGCATTTTTTCTCAGGCCCGGCCCGGCCCTTTGTAATTTTTCTCAGGCCCGGCCCGCCCCTTCGCCATTTTACCTAGGCCCGGCCCGGCCCCTAGCAACTTTTCTCAGGCCCGACTCCGCCTGGACATCAGGTCTGCGCGGCCCGGCCCGGCCTGTGGGGCGGGGCGGGCTGGGCCGGGCTTTACACTCGGCCCCGATCTCATCTCTACTGGAGATGTTCTAGCTTAAACCAAGAAAAATGTCCCTCCTCGCAATAGTGCGAATTCTCATTCTGCCAAAAAATCATGCGGAATCCATTGGGTAGTTTTTGAGAAATCGATGTTCAAAACAAAATAATCGCAGTTTTTGCCAAAATGGTTTTTCGGTCAAATCTCTAGCGTAGAGCAACAAACTCCGGCTAATATGGGTCTTTGATAAAATGTGCAATGAGACTGTGTATCGATCGAGTATAAATAAACCAAAATTGTCCGAATGATTTGGCAGTACATAATTTTGAAAAAACTGATTTTTCTCGAAAACAGCCATTTTTGGACCCAAAAATAGGTTTTGCCCACTGAGTTAATTTTTTCAGAATAGCTCAATTGTTGTAAAAGCAAAAATGTTCAATTTTGCGCCCTCTTTCCAGCCATACCAACCAATCTGGTGTCTCGATTATGCGCTGAGAGGATAATGTCAAAACCAAAAATTTCTTATCTCTGCACCCTAAAAATGCGGGACTGGTTCCAGAATGTTAAAGAACACCGAAAAAGTATATTTGAAAAGTTTCACATCCACTTTCATAAAGAATTAGAGCCTATAGGGTCAAATTTCTCAAAGCGGATGCCAGTACCTTAAGCTAAATTTTTGTACTCGTTAAGCTGATTATTGTATGAATCGGTTTGACTTCTTCTAAGTTGAATATATACTCAGTTTTCCATTTTTCAAATTTTCGAT
>JASAND010018513.1:0-19823 GCA_030248195.1 Trissonchulus latispiculum
GTGTGTGGCTGAGCAAAAAACGGGGGTATGGGGTGTGAGTACTACGATAACGGCTCATTTTGGTGGGACGCCCCTTAATACGCCGATGTTGTCTTGTTCAGTAATAAACAGACACCTTTATTGTGTTTCAGTATGTGGAGATATATCTCAGCTGTTGTCTGTGGAAAACATCACTTACAATAATCATTCATCTTAAGCATATGTCAAAGCGTATTTTCTTTGGCCCTTTGCTTGTAATTAATTCAGAGAGTGGCCATTGAAAATGCATGCATCACATGTGCCCTTTATTCACTATACGTACATTTTCACGAAACTATATTACTGTTGACCACCATAGACCATACAAGACCAGTACAGTTATCCAGAAGAATCATGACTGGACATAAAATGGTAAGTATATACGTATATACTTGCGTAGATGTCACGCCACCACAGTATCATTTATGTGCACATATATTATTGACTGACTGACAGGCCGTACTGACAGATATTTCGCCCCCCACAGAATTCCGACCTCCCCTGTCACCAACCCCAAAAATTGCCAAATTTGACTATTTTTTTACCCTATAGATTTTAAAAATTCTCGAGCTTCGCCGGATTTTTAACTGGATGTTCACTATTTTAACTAATATATATCTATTTAGCCTTTTGCTCAAAATTGATCATTTTTAGTAGGCTTTTTGCAGTTTACACAAAAACCCACTAAAAATTCAAAAAAAAGTTCCAAAAACATGCCCCCACAAAAAAATGTGTGAGGGATAAGCCAGTGATATATATGTACAGACACCGTGTGCATGGGCCGGGCGTATCTGTGGGGGGGGGTAACCTCCTTTTAGTTTCAATGGAATGCTCCATTGCAAAATGTGTAAATTTTCGTCAAATCCCCCTCTTGTTCAGTAAATTTTTGTCAAACCCCCTCTTGTTCGTTTAATTACTGTCAAAACACACTCCTTTTCAAAATCTTGGATACGGCCCCGACCGTATGGTACAGCTACATACACCATAATGTATACTGCTTATATGCTGCAAACAAAAGTTGAACAGGTGCTCGAGTACTGGGCTTAACATTCTTTGGTTTCGATAGAGCCACATCGTTTAATAGATCCCCACTGTCTTTGCGTCGCCTTAAATAACACAGATCCTGTCGGATACTTTCCTGATCTTTCGGCGCGGGGGGTTTGAAGGCTATGGCTGCTCTTAAAGTATATGTTTTTCCATGGCATCTGAATTGAGGCAGAAAATCTGATAAGACGTACTCATAGGTGGGAGCCATTGCCATTTCAATGCTTTCAGGATCTTGCACCTCTTCTCCTATCTGCTCGCCGAGTTCTATCATAACATGGTTTACCACGCTTTTGGATCTGATTGTGCGCGATCCACAGCAGTAGTACTGTGAGTCGTCACCGATCATAAGTCCGGTGATCTTATCAATGTCTGAATCGTTAACATTAGATACGACAGTCATGCAGGGACGTTGCTCGAGGTAGGCGAGTAGCTCCACGATCTTTGCTTCAAATCCTGTATCAGATGTCGCATTTGCTTCGCTAATAGTGACAACAGCTGCTCGGGACTCGTGGGGAGGAATAGGGCAATTTCCGTTTGTGCAGTAGTTCTCGGATATTAGAGAAGGTTGGCTGAAGCAAAGCTATCCGAGCTGCAACAGAAATATTGGTAAAGAGCAGTTTACTTGAATCAGATCAGGCCCGATGTGGGGGGCAAGCTGAACGCTCTCGAAGTTCTCCTTGGCAATTTCAGCGCGCAGGCGGTATACGGTGGAGTCAATACCTTTGGTACAAATACGAGCAACTAGCTCGAAGGATTTGTTATCGGGGTTGCTTTCTGCGCTTCCCAGAATGTCATCATCTACATAGGCACGGTATTCACAGCTATCGGTATAGGCAACCATCAGCGCCTGCGTATCGCAGTCAAGAGCACAAGTATTTGTTAACAGTACCTTCTGCTGCTGAATTTTAACCGGGAGTGCAACCGCTTCCTGCACCATTTTTCAAAACAGGCAATCGCGGAGTGTTTAGTTTTGATGTCATATCACCGGTGGCATATTCTTGGCACAGTTTGGAAGTAGAAACCTTTCTGACTTCCTAGACTGTTCAGAACCTGCTCCGCGCCAATTTTCGATCTCCTGAATTTCCTGCAATGCCGACCGTTGAGCAGGATTTAATTTTTTATTATCACAGCGCCTGCATATTCTATCAGCACTGAAACACTCTTCGTCTTCGGGATTGAATAAGTGTGGTTCATTGCGGCAAATGATGAACTGGGTTTCGACACTGAACGCATAATCGGGGAGGCTGGGGATAGTCTCCACGGATACAGGCTGGACATGATTCTGATACTTCTGAACAAGATTCTGCTGTTTTCTGTAGCAGGAACAACTTTGGTCGCTGAGGTGGTCCCAAGAAGACGATCTTGGCTAGCTGCAGCAAGCTTGGACATTCCATCGATTGCTTTGATATGTTTGAACACAAATTCGTCAACCCGACGAATGCAGATTACCTTCAAAATTCTGGTTTTTAGGTGGTTAAAGTAGATCTCAACATGGGCACTGCTTGCATGCTGTCGTCCACGCTCAAAAATGGGTCTCATCACTCCGACCACAAAGGCAATGTGCGGTACAGCTTCAAGGGCTGGACGTTTCCGGGCAAATATTGAGCGTTCTCTCTATCACCTCGGGACCGTTTTCAGCCGTGGCAAGAATGTTGTCGAAACATTCATCAAAAGAGACTGTCCTTCAAATTCCCATGAAGGGTGTACGCTATCTTCTGTGGTATCACCATCTTCGCCTGAATAAGGGAATTCCAGATTCTGTTCCAGAAATCAACTCTTTTTAGACTCACTCTTGCTACATTCTGCTGCCGTATTGGTATCAGAATCACTGCAGCGTCCTTCTGTTTCAGACACACAGCAACACAAACAATAGCCTTCAGTATTTCATTTACGGTGCTTATTGCATCTGCAGTTGAACATGCAGCAAATGCACCTAATGAAGAAATCTCGGGTTTGCGGTCTGCATGCCTTTCGATCAAAACAAGACCATCTAGTTATAATCTTTACGACATGGGCGACATCGATCCTTACATAGCACGATGGTACAAAAGAAAGCTTACCAAACAGCAGTTCAGCGCACGTTTGCAGATAATGGTGAGCTGTTGTTGGGCATAGCGCAAAGCTACGTACAACAGCTCCAATGAGAGCCATAGAAAAATCGGTTGTTACTTCTTTTGGATAAGCAGCTCCACTTCTAATCCATTCAGCAAACCGAATGCAATTGCATTCGTGTTTTGCTTCTCCAAAGCATTTGAAACACAGGAACATACGACGACGACAATGACGTGGCTGCGATGCCCTGGTATAGGAAAATACTCATGATTTGATGTCTCACCGGAGAAGTGTTCCAACTTCTTAACTAGAGAGCCAGTAGCATCAATCATCAAAACACAATCTTCATCGGAATAACGTTTCCAGACATGCAATTGTTGAGGTGACCAATAATGAAGGTGAAAAGGCTGGAGACCAACAGATCTGATCACGCCAGGAGGGTCTGTTTGGTGTATGCCTTTGCACAAAGCAATAACCGGATTGTTATCCAGCTGCAGTTTAGTTTTAGCATCGTGTTTAGCTTTCTTCAACTGCGAAGCACTGTAGAGGTGGGCAGGTTCGGATTCTCCAAATCTCATCATTGTGCTTGCTTGCTCACACCGCCATACAGAAGCGCCAATCCTGCCATCAACCAATTCTGCCCCCACTGTTTCTCTCTCTTTTCCAGAGAGTGGACGTTTGCAAGGAGGGTGGGAGACTGCCTCAGGGTTCCCGTATATGACACATTGAAACGTGATGGGAAAATCTTCCGGTTTCTGAGACAATACAATGAAAACTGTTGATTTGCATCCTTTGCATTCTCCCTGTGCTTTAATATAGGATGAGGCATTAGGAGATACGCGATGAAACTTAAAGCAGAAAGCACACGATAATCTTGTAGCTTCCCAAAGTTTTTTCGAAAGGATACAAGTCCACCCGGGCTGCAAGACATTGGCAACACGCGCAATTGCGCCGGCGGTTGAGGTCTGCCGATGCAGGGTCTATTTTCGATCCGGACACGGGCATAGGTGTGATGTGGCTGGGCAAAATATTGGGGAGGGGGTGTATTTTTGGAAGGAGGAGAGGAGTCCCATGATTGATAAAAACTCCTTAAAGTTGGGACTTGGAAAATCGATGGAGGGGGAGCTATATCAGCTTGGTGTTTTCCCCCTCCAACACACACATACACCTATGGCAGGGCATTTTTACAGGGGGGGGTGTCCCCTAAAATTAACCCCCCCCGGGATTTTTTGGGTATATATACCAAATTTTCGCCAAAATGGAAAAATTTTCAAAAATTTTCCGGCATCGCGCCTAAATCCAGCATTTTTGAGAACGTTTTGATTTTCTTAATGAAAAATACGCCAAAAATTAAAATTTTTTGGCTCATTTTTGCAAGTTGGGAGAGGGTAAGTCAAAAAATCTGGGGGGGGTTAAGTTGGTCAAAAAATTTGGGGGGATGCCCCCCCAAAAAACGATGCCTGTATGGACATGACTGTTAGGGGTGCACTGCTCCCAACTGATCCGTCGGCGACACAGATGTTAGGGGGGGGAGGGGTGGGGGCCCCCCAACAAAATGAAAAATGTTGGCGCACCCCCCCCCGTTTTTTAGATTTTTTCTAACCCCCCCCCCCCCAGATTTTTGGCCAAAAATGGCATAAAATCGAAAATTTTAATCTAAAATTTTCCGTCGGAACTCCCCCCAGATTTTTTGCCCAGCCACACCTATGCTCGGTGAGTTCCTCTCTTGGGGGCGACAAGGCAAAAAATGGGGGGGGGTTGCGAGGCCTGGATGTTTGACTCCCCCCACCACCACAATGCCAAATTTCCGAGACCTCCTCCACCATAGGTGTGGGCTGGGCAAAAAATCTGGGGGGGGGGGGGTTCCGAAGGGGGGCAGTTCCGACGGAGGGTGGGGGGACCCCCTAAATTTCCGATTTTATGCCATTTTTGGCCACTTTTTGGCCAAAAATCTGGGGGGAAGCAAATATCTGAAAATCTGGGGGGGGGGTTCGCCAAAATTTGTCATTTTGGTGGGGGGTCCCCCCACCCCCCACCCCCCCCCCTAACACACCTATGTCCTCCACCAGATTTTAAGATTTTACTCCCTCCCCCGATTTTTGGCCAGAAATGGCAAAGAAATCCAAAATGCTGGGATTTTTTGGCAATTTTGGCGGACCCTCCCTCAAGATTTTTTGCCCAGCCACACCTATGTTCCGAGGGAGGTTGGGGGAAGGCAGCCGAAAACGACCCAAAAACTTAAATTTTCGATTTTCGCAATTGTTTGGACCTAAATTGGGGGGGTTTGCGGAGAAATCTAGGGAGGGGGTCGCACAGGCACAACTGTCGCTTTGAAAGGGGGTCCTTCCCCCCCTGCTTTCCCGACACATCTATGCTTCCTCTAGCCTTTTCCCCCATGTTTAAATTTTATCAAAATTACAGAGAGTGACAAAATTCTGCCCAAAAATGGCCGAAAACGGCCTACAGTTCCAAAAAATCCGTTAAAAATGGTACAAACTGATGATTTTTTCAAAATTTTTGAAATGTTTGGAGTTTTCGAGTGCTCACGAATCAGCCCATCCGTTTCCGCCTTCTTCCGGCCTTTTGTCGGGCACCACCACGACCACCTCCCCCCCCCCGATTTACCCATGCGTTCGACTGCATGACAAATAACAATTTCCTGCTTTCTAGCACAGCGCGTGTTAGCGACCCTTACGAAGATAGATCATGCACGCCGTTGCCATGGAGAAGTTCTGCAAGCATTACAGCATTTCGAAAATTTAAGTTGCGGATTTCTCACGATATGGGGGGTTGCAAAAATCGAAACCTAGCTTGCAAAATGTTGCATAAATCCTGCAAAATTCCTGCATTTATGCAAGTATCCAAATCGATAGGTGTAATGCCAAGGTATCCTAGGTCTCCCCAACCCCCCCCCCCCTAGGGAAACTATGGGCGCCCGGCTGTTTTTTTTTCGTCCAAACGTTTTGCGGTCCGTGGCGCAGTGCCCCAAAATTTTTTGCGTAATTTGGAAAAAAATTGCGCCACGCCTGTTTTCGCTCAAAAAACCGATTTTAGTGTTATTTTGTACTTCATTTAACGTTTTAAAGCATTTTTAATGCTTAATTTATCGTTTCGCCAAGCCAGAAAGGAGCCTTCTAAAATTTTAGGCAATTCTTAGCGCGAAAGTGGGTGAATAGAATATATATATGAAACATTCATCAGCAGGAATTTGTTGAAAATTGAACTTCGGAACTGTGAGTGTGTTTTCGCAAAGAAGTTTGTCTTCTGAAAAAAATTTTCGCGATTTCACTATCATATTTTCGACATATATATAAATGAATACAACGTATTATGATTATTTAACATTGTGTCGTTTTGACGACATTAAAAAAAGATTAGAGACGAATACGCTAAAGAAAGAACGCTAATGTTATAGCTGGGAACGAAATAGGAACAATTACGTAGATGCGCCGAAGGCGCAAAAATTTTTCAAGAATGTCTTTTGTAAGTTCAAAACTTCAAAACTTTTAAGTTTTCAAGAAACTACAGGAATCCTCCATTTTCGTGTGTTCCAAGAAAATTGTGCGGCCACGTTCGAGGGGTAAGTTTCGTAGAGCTGAACAGATTATATATATACACCTACAATTTTCATTGTTTAATCCACGTACGATTCCTGCACTTGATGTGTTGTATAAAATGCTTTGATGCCCCAAACAATTTTGCAAAGGCAGTTTTGAATTATATAGTGGAAAACAAAACATAGCTGATACAATACAACGCTTTAGCATCTCAATCAACAACAAACAACCATAATTTTGGCCACCTGGACCTCACATAGAAGGTCGAACCTAGGTAAAATCTATACCAAAATAATCAGGAGGCTCTACTGAGCTAAGAAATGCATGAATTTTTCCTTTGCTGCTAATGGTTAGAAAATGGGTCTTCCCCACACATGGGTTTTTTCCCGCCGAGTCTAGGTCACCCCCAGGTCGCACCACAGGTACTAGAGCCAAATTTGACCGAGACTCCCAACCCTGCAAATTGCATACACCATCGTGAAGTTCGAGACATATCCTCTGTGAAACTGTAATCCGTTTTGGGCTAAGTCTTTCCAGTAGTCCAGGGTGACCCCCCAAAGTTGACCCTGCCTGACCTGGCTGACCCCCATGTTGGGACCAAAAATTCCAAAATTTTCGAAGTCCCAAAAAATTTGTGAGAGGCAGCGGGAGCTACAATAATACACTCTAACTAGATTGCCAACAAGTTTCTAACTCCAAGATGATAGGGTCAACATTGAGTCAGAAAGTCCATAAGTGTTGAAAAATGAAAACGTGTATTTCCCGCAATAATGAACACTTTAAGCCAAAAATTTGGACATTTTTGGAAAATTTTGTAAAATTTACCCTAAAATACCCGATTTTTGGCAATTTTTTCGTGCCTTCGGCGTTGGTTGGGGCTGGGGGGGCGGGGCCCCCAAAAAAACCTTGGGGTGGTTTGGTTGCAAAAATGCCGGGGGGGTTTATATACATTGTTTCCCCAGGGGGGTTGGTGGGGGTCATAGGTGTAACGGAGATTTGGGGGGTGGGGGAGGCTCCCCCCCCCAACATTTTCTGGGGGGGCGCCCCCTCTGGCCCCCCCCCACCCCCCCCCCCCCAGGACCCCCCCCAACCCCTCCCCCAAAAAAATTTTCATTTTTTATGCCAAAAATCGCATTTTCAGCCGTTTCTAATGATGAAACACATCTAACCATAAAGTACCAACATTAGACAGTGGTTGTAAACTCAAAAACTTGATTGCCAACATGTTTCCGAGTCCAAAATATGGTCAATATTGAGTCATAAGATCCATAATACAGTTAAAAACGTGTATTTCTCATAATAATAAACAGTTCAAGCCAAAAATTTCGACCTTTTTGAAAATTTTTTCAAAATTTACCCTAAAAATACCCAATTTTTGGCCATTTTTCGCGCCTTCGGCGCGACTATCCCCCCCCCCCCCGTTGGGGGGGATGACCCCCCCCCCCAAAAGATTTGGGGGAGGGTTGAAGAAAAAGGTTCCGGGGGGCTACCCCCCCCCCCAACCCCCCCCCACCTTACACATAGGGGGGGTACTCCCTCCCCCCCAAATTTTTTGGCACCCTTTTCCCCCCCCAAAAAATTTTCGACATCCCCTCCCCCATCTTTCGGCTACCCCCACCCAACCCTACCCCTGGCCCCCTCCCGGCCGTTTTTGGAGCCAAAAAGTTAGCTAAATTTTGCCCAAAAATGGTCATTTTTTTGGAAAATTTTTCTCAAATTTTGACTTAAAATCGCTTTAAAACCGCGTATAAACGCCTAAAACTGTCAAAACAAGCCGTGTTTTCTCCGAAAAAGCATTAACATACAGAAAATTTTGCATTTTTAGGCCATTTTTTGAATTTTTCGAGGTCCCAATTTTGGGGGGGGGGGGGTTGGGGGGGGGTACCCCCCATTACATTTCGCGGGTCGACCACCAATTTTCCATAGCTTACCCCTCCCCCAACCAAAATTTCCAGGGAAACTATGGTTATATATATACCCCCCCAAATAATATACACCTATATGGGGGCCCCCTTTTTAGACCCCCCAAATACCCCCCACGACCTCCCCCCCCCCAAACCTGCCCCCCAAAAGTTTTTCTATTTGTATGCCAAAAATCGCATTTTCAGCCATTGGTAATGCCGAAAAACATGAAATCAATAAGTAATTTTAACATTAGACAGTGTTTTTAAACTCGAAAACTTTATTGCCAACATGTTTCTGAGTCAAGAATAAGGTCAATATTGAGTCAGAAGCCCATGGAATCCTTATAAACGTGTATTTCTCGCGATAATAAACACGTTAAGCCAAAACCTTGGACTTGTTTGAAAAATTTTGCAAAATTTGCCCTAACTTTGGGCCAATTCTCGCGCCTTCGGCGCGACTACCCCCCCCCCGCCCAGTGCCCACACTTATGGGGGACCAGGGTTTTTTTGGTCGCCGAACTTTAGGCCAAATGGCCTCAACGACTGAAATTTTTTAGGCCATCACCCAAAAAATTTAGGCCATCGAAATTTTGTTAATTTTTAGCTTGTGCGTTATTGTACGCATTGTTAGAATTTCAGTTATCATGTATTCACGCGTTATATATTCAAAAATCGCTGTTTAACAACAAAAATCGCCATCGTCACTGTGTAACACACTAGAAAAACTACGTTTTTACCTTAAAATGGCAAAAACAGAACCTTGTTAGCATAGAAATAATAGTGCACGACAGTATTAATGAATTAATGAATTTTTATTGAAAATTAAAACAGGTAGGAGCATACGAGTATGAACCAAAGAAAGAAAAATTAAACTATGCATAAGTTAAAAGTAAAGTTAAACTACATACTAAAATAGCATTTCTTCGATGAAATCCTTATAATAGCAAATGAAATTATAACTTGAATGTGTATTTATAAGTGAAAATAGACAATGTAACTAGCCGGCGGCTGGCGTAGCCCAAAAATACAAGGAAAAATGAACAAATTCGCGCCGAGGGCGCGAAAAATTTTTTAGAAAATTGTTGTTTTTACTTAAAAATCAATAAAATTTAACTGGGTTTTCGTCGAAAAATTTAGGCCAAATGGCCTCAACGGCCAAAATTCTTTAGGCCATCGCCTCATAAATTTAGGCCATGGCCTAAGCTATGGCCTAAAAAAACCTTGTGGGGGACGGGGGTGGGATCGTTGGCGGGGTTTCGAAAGTTGGGGTGGGGGAGGGCAAGTCAAAAAATTAGGGGGGGGGGGTAAAGTTGCCCGAAAATTTAAAGGGGGATCCCCAATTCCCAAGGAAACTATGCTTGAGCCCCCTGAAGTTTGCAGAATTTTTCAAACTTAGACTCGTTAAGGAATTAATTTTGATCACTTTCTTTATTGTTAAAGCACTTTATTACGTGCTACATTCGCAAGAATAAAAACAGAACATTTACATATTTTAGGAAAATGAAATATTCAATACCAACTTGTCATATATAGCAATATAAGTAGAGTAGAAGCCTAGTCTAGTTTGCCCCCAATAGAAAATTTTTAAAAATATTACGTTATTTAAGGTGGTGATTCGTTTTGGGCACATATTGTTGTTTGACTCTTCACATTTTTGCTTTTTAAAGCAAGTTTCTAGCTTTTCTCTACCGTGAGATACAGCCAATTTACTTGTTTTGTCGTCGAAAACTTGTCATTTTTGCTGAAATCAAATAATCCAACATTTCTTGAACTACGCAAGCCGTAAAATCAAACAAAGGGCGTCAATCTGAAGGTCTCACAGGGACAAATTATCCGACGCATGATCGCCTTCCGATTGCTATCATAAAAAATGTAGTTTTTGCAAAAAATACGACCAATTTGTTTCCAAAGATTGTGGAGCATTCATCATGGAAGCTGTAGGACTGCTACTGAACAAATGTGTTCTGCACAGATATACCCAGGGATTAGTTGCCAGATTAGATTAGTTGCCCCAATTGCTGCTTTCTAGCTAAAGTAATCGCTTAACATATTTGGAAAAAGTAGGCAAAATACAGGTTATGCACACATTTCAGCTTATTTCTGTATAACGAAGAGCGACTTCACAATAAATAAAAAAATCGTCCCCAGCTATTTGATGTAAGTATCGAATGATATAACCGATGTCTCGCGAAAAAATTTACTTGAGTCTGTAAACATTCTGGAAGATTATACTTATTCTAAAATGTGTTAAAAATATTTTAGCAAAGCAACATTAGTTTCGTGGCATGCATTAAAAAGAGAAAATGTCAAGCTACATTTTGATATAAAAATGGTTTCTTAACTCCAAGTAATGAATGAGTAATAGTGGTGCAAACTTTACGTGACCAAAGGGAGTCAATACCTTAAGGTGCTGGTTTCCTTTCGGGTATTTTTGACTCCTACGGCTTTAATCCTTTACGCAAAGGGCTAAAACTTACGAAATAACCTATTTCCGTGCTCTTTAGCATTTTAGGACCAGTCCCGTATTCCTAGGCCAAAAGATAAGAAAGTTTTGGTTTTTGGCCTTAAGCTCCCAGTATGTAGACAAGACACGGGATTGGTTGGTATGGCTGGAAAGAGGACTCGAAAATGAACATTTTTGCTCTTACAACCTTTGAGCTATCTCCAGTGGTTAAGTCAGTATAAGCAAAAAACTGTTTTTAGGGTCAAAAAATGGCCATTTTCGGGAAAATCAGTTTTTTCAAAATTACTGCCACATGTTAAGGACAAAATTGGCTTAGTTATACTCAATCGATACATCGTCCAAATGCACATTTTATGAATGCCTATTAGCCGGACTTTATTGCTTTAAGCTAGAGATTTGGCCGAAAAACCATTTTGGCAAAAACTGCTATTATTTTGTTTCGAACATCGATTTCTCAAAAACTACTCGACGGATTCCGGAGAGTTTCGGCAGAATCGAAGTTCGCACTTCAGCGGAGGGACGTTTTTCTTGGTTTGGGCGAAAACTTATTGAGTTGCAAGAAAACTCAATGCGAAGTTGCGAAATTTCGTGTTACTGTGCATTTGGCCGATTTTCTCGACCGTTAAGACCTGCTGAGCCAAATCCAAAAAAATGTCCCTCGGCCCATATGTCCTTCATATTGTGGCACAAAAAGAACTTTTGGCCGATTCTTCGGTTTTGAGAAATCGATGTTCAAAAACTTTTGGTCTATATTCATCCTGATAGATGTCAGCATGTCAGAAAATTTCTGCTATTTTTTGCTAATTTTGCCAGTTCTGTAAGCTCATGTGAGTGTACAGATAATAAGCTTTAAAACGATGTATAAAGCTCTTTGCAACTCCCAAAATTACGAAAGTTATAGCGTTTCAAAAAAACACCACAAAAGCACTGCACAAAAGGATACCACCACCTTAAAATCATTTTTTTCGGTAACTTATTTTCAACTTGGCAACCTTCAAACTAATTCTGCAACGCCTGCCGAATAAGACGAGAGGAGTGCGTAAATTGGTAATTTGAATGGACGATAGCGATGGAAAAGTAGTATATTTAGCCACAGACCAACCTACGTAAATAATTATGAAATTACAAGGCAAAATTAACCGAAAAATTTAAAATTTAGATTTAAGAAAGAAACCCAATGACCTTTGGAAGATGTTGCAACCCCTCAAGCAGTAGCAAGCAAAATTTTGTTGTTTTTGTTTACAGCAAATTTTCCGTTGAAAACTTGGAATAGTCAGCAAAATTGAGTGAAAAATGTTTTGAAGAGCAGAATATTCATTAAAATTGAAGCAATGAACATGTTAGTCCAAGTTTTTAAAGGCTATAGTGTTGAAACACGTAAAAATGAGGCGAGCCCACTGATTTTGAGGGATTCCTTGAACAGTAGCAGCTGATACAAATTGCGGGAGCCAGTCATCAAAATATTCAGACGTTGGTTCGAAACGTGGTATATCTTGCAAAATAGCCATATACGTACGATATAGCTGCGCACTATGGTAGCCTACATCGTATCCGAACTGATAACTTGGCAGGAAATGGGGCTGATAATACGTATACTGCTACTTCATATGAAGATTGGGGCCAAAATAGCCAGTTCCTGCAGCCTCAGAGCCGTGCACCCTTCGTGAGGGAAAACTTCGATGAGACGCAGGCAACGAGAAATGCACTGTGCGTGCAGGAGGAGAAAAATTATTTTCCAACTTTCGTGCATGAGCGGTCGAAATATCAGGTCGCGGTGATACATTTCGATTTTGGATCTGCAAACAGTTTGGCGCTGATGCAAGCACTGTTGTCGCTCCAATTCCGTAAATACAGTGGGAGGCAGGGCTATACGGGGCCCCAGAACTATTCAACTCCTGCGAACAAGATTGGCCGGCCACAAGAGCAGAACCTGGTTGAGCCACAGCAGGGGTTGAAACTGGTAGTGGGCCCAAATTTGACCTAAGCCCGCCGATTTCCAAAACAATTTTCAATGAAACAGTACGGCACGAGTTCATCCAAGTCCCCGTAGCAGTTTGCAATGTTTTCCGGTAGGCGGGGCTGTCCCACAGGAGCATCTACGGTTTTAAGGTCGTGGGCTACCGTAGCGACCTTCCCCAAAATTTCAGCTTCATTAAAAATAGTATCAGCCACGGGGAAACCTGGAACCCGCGCATGGCATATTTAAAAAACAGACATAATCTTGACCATGACCCACGACATTTCTCCAAGAAAATTTTGAACCTGGGATTGGGAGAGGTTGGGATGGATTCTGAATTTGGGGGAGGCTGGGGGTTGCTGGGGTCCGAATAGGGGGTTCTCGTTTGTGGGAGAACACCCTCCCCTCTGCCCTTGCTGACTTTTCCCTGTCGCTGGAATACCATAAATTTTATTCGGCATTTGAGAATAACTGGGCTTCTGAAAATTTGCCCCCGGGAGTAACGTAGGAGGGGGATGCCCCCACATCATTATTCGAATTAGAAATTGGAAAAAACCCAAAAATTTATGAAAAATTTAAAATTTACGCTTTAATTCTGACTGCAATTTTAGGTCACGATCGTCACACCTCTCCGACATCTACCACATGACACCGTCGCCACATGTGAAGTTTGAGTCTACGAGAATTAGTAAAATGCTGTTGTCCTCTCTACGTTAAGTTAAAACCTTAAGAATACAGGTAACTACCGGTTTTGTGCGATATCGGAGAGAATAGACGAACCTGAAAAACTGAGACAACTGTGAAAGTTACAACGGCTTTAAGCTTCAATAATATTGAATAATTTCGGCGCAAGCTCAATGACAAATTAGCAAAAACATAAACTTCCAAATTAACCAAAGATTACACCAAAATTAACTAGTAAGCACCAGAGTTGCCAATAGGCAACGACGATTTCACCAAACCCGACACAACTTCAATGGGAACCCCTGAATGTTACACCCGACTACGTTTGTCTAATTCTCAACCACAACTGCCATAGATTCTACCCCCATACGGCGCATAGCGGGTATTAGCTAAATAACTTGTGAATTTAGTCAAAAAACAAGAAAAAACATTGAACGTACGTCAGAATTAATCTGTAAACTTGCTTAGGCTTAGAAACTCAATCTTCCTTGCCGGTGCTAACTTCATATTATGATAATTACTTTCAATTTCTGATAACTAGCCTCCAGATAATTAGCTTCCACTTTAATAATTAAACTCATGATAATTAGTTTCTATTCCTGATAATTAGCCTCAATATAATAAGTTTGATTCTGATAATTAGTTTCATTTCTGATAAGCAGGCTCACAATAATTAACTTCAACTTTTGATAATTAGCCTCGTGATAATTAGCTTCGATTTCTCATAATGAGCCTCGTGCTCAACATCCATTTTCAATAATTCGCCTCGTCATAATTATTTTCTTTTATTTCCAACAGTTAGCCTCATGATAATTAGCTTCCATTCTGATGATTAGCCTCACGACAATTACCTTCAATTTCTGATCATTAACCTCATGATAATAAATTTCATTTTTGATAATTACCATTAATGTTTGATAATTGGCCCCTTCGAACTTTCCAATCTGATAATTAGCCTCGTGGTAATTAGCTTCAGTTTCTGATAATTAGCTTCCATTTCCAATTAATTAGCCTCATGATAATTAATAGCTTCCATTTCTCATAATTAGCCTCGTGCTCAACATCCATTTTCAATAATTCGCCTCGTGATAATTATTTTCTTTTATTTCCAACAGTTAGCCTCGTAAGAATTAGCTTCCATTCTGATGATTAGCCTCACGATAATTACCTTCAATTTCTGGTAATTAACCTCATAATAATTAGCTTACATTCTGATAATTAGTCTCGTGATAATTACCTTCAACTTCTGATAATCAGCCTCGTTGTAATTAGCTTCCTTTCCTATAAGCTGCCTCACAATAATTACCTTCAGTTTCTGATAATTAACCTCATGATAATAAATTTCCATTTCCATTTCCATTTACTAGCTTCAACTTCTGATAAGTAGACTCACGATAATTACCTTCAATTCCCTTCTGATAAATAGCCTCATGATAATTAGCCTCGTTGTAATTAGCCCCAGTTTCTGATAATAAGCTTCCATTTCCAAATAATTAGCCTCATGATAATTAATTGCTTGCATTTCCAATAATGAGCCTCGTGATAATTAGCTTCCATTCTGATAACTAGTAATTTCAATAATTAAGCTCGCGATAATTACGTTCAATTTCTGATAATTAACCTCATAATAATTAGCTTACATTCTGATAATTAACCTCATGATAATTACCCTCAATTTCTGATAATTTACCTCATGATAATTAGCTTCCATTTTGATAATTAAGCTCATGATAATTAGTTTCTATTCCTGATAATCAGCGTTAATATAATTAGTTCGATACTGATAATTAGTTTCATTTCTAATAATCAGGCTCACAATAAGAAACTTCAATTTTTGATAATTAGCCTCATAATAATTAGCTTCCTTTCTGACAAGCAGCCTCACAATAATTAGCTTCAATTTTTGATAATTAGCCTCATGATAATTAGCTTCATTTTGGTTTCACAATTATTACCCTCAATTTCTGATAATTTACCTCATGATAATTAGCTTCCATTTTGATAATTAAGCTCATGATAATTAGTTTCTATTCCTGGTAATTAGCCTCAATATAATTAGTCACATTCTGATAATTAGTTGCGTTTCCGATAATCAGGCTCACAATAAGAAACTTCAATTTTTGATAATTAGCCTCATGATAATTAGCTTCCTTTCTGACAAGCAGCCTCACAATAATTAGCTTCAATTTTTGATAATTAACCTCATGATAATTACCCTCAATTTCTGATAATTTACCTCAGCTTCCATTTTGATAATTAAGCTCATGATAATTAGTTTCTATCCCTGATAATTAGCCTCAATATAATTAGTCACATTCTGATAATTAGTTGCGTTTCTGATAATCAGGCTCACAATAATTAACTTCAATTTTTGATAATTAGCCTCATGATAATTAGCTTCCTTTAAGCTGCCTCACAATAATTACCTTCAGTTTCTGATAATTGACCTTATGATAATAAATTTCCATTTCCATTTCCCTTTACTAGCTTTAATTTCAGATAAGTAGACTCACGATAATTACCTTCAATTTCTGATAATTAACCTTATAATAATTAGCTTACATTCTGATAATTAACCTCATGATAATTACCCTCAATTTCTGATAATTTACCTCATGATAATTAGTTTCCATTTTGATAATTAAGCTCATGATAATAAGTTTCTATTCCTGGTAATTAGCCTCAATATAATAAGTCACATTCTGCTAAATAGTTGCGTTTCTGATAATCAGGCTCACAATAATTAACTTCAATTTTTGATGATTAGCCTCATGATAATTAGCTTCCTTTCTGACAAGCAGCCTCACAATAATTAGCTTCAATTTTTGATGATTAGCCTCATGATAATTAGCTTCCTTTCTGACAAGCAGCCTCACAAAAATTAGCTTATATTTCCAATAAATAGCCTCACGATAATTACCTTTTCTACAATTTCTGATAATTAACCTCATAATAATAAATTTCCATTTTTGATAACTACCTGCAATGTTTGATAATCAGCCCCTTGATACCTTCGAATCTGATAATTAGCCTCGTTGTAATTCCCTTCAGTTTCTGAAAACTAGCTTCTATTTCCAATGATTAGCCTCATGATAATTAATGGCTTCCATTTCTCATAATTAACCTCCTGCTCAACATCCATTTCCAATAATTAGCCTCGTGATAGTTAGCGTTGTTTTCCTATAATTCTGATAATTAGCCTCATGATAATTAGCTTCCATTCTGATAATTAACCTCATGATAATTAGTTTCTATTCCTGATACTTAGACTCAATATAATTAGTTTCATACTGATAATTTTTCATATGTTTTCATATTCAAGATTCATTTCTGATAAGCAGCCTCGCAATAAATAGCTTCAATTTCTGATAATTAGCCTCATGATAATTAGCTTCCATTCTGATAATTTTAGCCTAGTGCTAAACATCCATTCAATAATTATTTTCTTTTATTTCCAATAATGAGCCTCGTGATAATTAGCTTCATTTTGGTTTCACAATTATTACCTTCAATTTCTGATAATTAACCTCGTGATGATTAATTTCCATTTGTGATAATTACCTTCGATGTTTGATAATTAGCCCCTTGATACCTTCCAATCTGATAATTAGCCTCGTTGTAATTAGCTTTAATTTCTGACAACTAGATTCTATTTCAATAATTAGCCTCATGATAATCAATAGCTTCCATTTCTCATAATTAGCCTCGTACTAAACATCCATTTTCAATAATTGGCCTCGTGATAATTATTTTCTTTTGTTTCCAATAATGAGCCTCCTGATAGTTAGCTTCCATTTTGATAATTAGCCTCACGATTATTACCTTCAATTTCTGATAATTAACCGCATGATGATTAATTTCCATTTCTGATAATTACTATTAATCACTATTACTATTACTATTAATTTCTGATAGATTCCCATTGTGCTATAAAATCATAACAATCGTGCCTTCTTGTTGATTATAGACTTTGTATATTTGGTCTGTGGTTAAACTGACTGGGCCAATGAAACCACACAGGACGCTTTTATCCTGATCAAGGCAAAGGGTAATGTCGTCATGTGTTGACACGAAGGGAAATGGTATGTTTCCATTGACATACTCTGAACATTGAAAGTTTAAGCAGTTGTAAATGTGAAAAACTAGCAATTATGGTCTGCGATTCTACAAACTTTGTAACAACCGATCAATCTAATCATATCAAACAGCAACCATTCAGCTTATATAAAAGGTAGCTTGATCGCTTGTCTAGTCAGTGTGTGATTATCTTTTGTACCGAACGGTCGGCCATTAGCGCCATTTGTATTAGCTGTGCTTGCCCTTGCCTTTTATGATTATAAACTGTAAGTTGATTTATTAAATACATTTGTCCGCCACAACTGTCTAATGTTTGAATAGGATAGGATTTAGATTAGGGGTCTAATTTCTGGAAGTTGCACCCTTTAGGAGAACCTGCTTTGATTCGCCATTCAATTCCCGGTTTAGTTCCGGGCAGTAAACACGGGGATTGATATTTGGAGACCGTGACAGGACCACTGTCCGGTTTGTCAAATTTCAAAAATTCGTTTATTTTGACAATTTTCACATATAAATAACTTTTTCATTTTTGCGAGTTGAACGAAAAGCTTTACATTTCTGAAAAGCTCGTGATCTGGAGATTCTTTTATGATACTTAGTTTTTCATAAAAACGACTTTTAATTTTTTCGATTTTTTGAGGGTGCAACTTTGAATTTTTGAAAAATGAAAAGTTTAGGATTGGTAGCTAGGGGCATAGGTGTAAGGTGGGGGGGGGGTTGGGGGGGGGTAGCCCCCCCAAGCCTTTTTTCAACCCTCCCCCCTAACTTTTTGGGGGGGACGTCCCCCCCCACTGGGGGGGGGGGGGGGGGGGTAGCCGCGCCGTAGGCGCGAAAAATGGCCAAAAATTGGGTATTTTTAGGGTATATTTTGCAAATTTTTTCAAAAATGTCGTAATTTTTGGCTTAAACCTGTTCATTATTATGAGAAATTCACAGTTTTTAACTGTATTATGGATCTGATGTTTCAACATTGTCCTTAGTTTGGACTTGGAAACATGTTGGCAATCAAGTTCTTGAGTTTAAAACCACTGTCTAATGTTAAAATTACTTTAGGGGTAGATGTTTTTTATCATTAGAAACGGCTGAAAATGCGAGTTTTGGCATAAAAAATGAGAAATTTTTTTTGGGGGAGGGTTGGGGGGGGTCCTGGGGGGTTGGGGGGGGGGGTCGCCAGAGGGGCCCCCCAGAAAAATGGTTGGGGGGGGAGCCTCCCCCCCCACCCCAAATCTCCGTTACACCTTGGCTTGCGGGTGTTGGACACCCTCCCCCTCCCCCCAGGTAGTTTGAGGCGGGGAATTTAACCGAAACTGCACAGGGTTATTGGGGCAGCCCAATAACCTATATTTACCCATAATGTTTATGTAGATTTAAGCGACCCCCTCCCCCCCAAACCCCCCCAAGACGGGTATAAAATTTTCGAAATTTTTAGTTTAGGAAAATTTGTGGACGTTTTTTCCACACCCTGGTGGTAAAAATTCCCTGTTTTCGGGAATATTTAACACTAGGAGAGCATTGGAAGCCCACTAGAGGCAAAATTTCGAAATTGTGACTAAAATCCTGAAAATAATTTTTCGACCCCCCAAAGTCATTTTTGGGTCGATTTAGGCCAAAATCTTGCTCATTCGGCCTAGAAATAAATTTTTTGGGCGTTTTTCACGCTCAGGAATCCATTTTAGGCAATTTAAAGGCAAAATTTTTGAAAATTTTTTTCTTTCTGTTCTTTTCAAAACTTTCTAGAAATTTTCTGACCCCCCCAAGCATTTTTGAGGTCAAAATCGGTTAATTTCTTGTTATTTAAGGGCCTAGTAAATTTTTGCAGCGTTAGTTTTACGCTCAAAACGTGATTTAGGGCATTTTAAGGCCAGAATTTGTAGTTTTTAGGCCAAATTTTGACGATTTTTGGACTTCAATCGACTCCCAAAATTGGAAAAATCGCCTAAAAATCGCGATTTTTACCAAAAATAAGTGTGAGCCTAAACGCAAATTGCGATTTTAGGCTAGATTATAACTGTATTACGTGTTTTTGGAGTATTTAGAGCAATACGTAACTGAACGAAGCAGTT
>JASAND010018515.1:0-32411 GCA_030248195.1 Trissonchulus latispiculum
TTTTGACAGGAATTTTAAAAATTGTCCTAAAAGTTGTCAATATGGTACTTATTCGAAAGCTCTCAGCGAGTAGGGAAAAAGTTGTGATAGGGCCAAAGTCTGAAAATGTTCCAAAACTGAGTTTTAGCCCGAGCCAATATAAGCACAGAGGAATAAGAGGAAGATGCGCGACAACCCGTTGATGCCGGTAGGATTTATTATTATTGTGTTGCCCACTTTTCCAAAGGAAATGGCAACACCTTGTTATTGGTCTGTGCTTAATATTATTATTATTATTATCCGTCTGTCCCCCCCCCCCTAGATCTCGAGATTGGGAAGGGGTACAGGGCTGGTTGATACCTTATTTTGAAGCCCTTGACTAGGACATCTCCGGGAAGCAAGATGGCTCCGATACCTTCCGGATTCCGGGAATGGTGAATCCCGGAATTTTTCGGTTGGTAAGGGGGGACCAAGGCGAAATTTCAAAATCCAAAATTTGGTCAAAAATTTTTTGTCTCCGATTTCGCTCAAAAGTTGGTCATAGGGTAACTCGACCACGCTGATTTCGAAACTGAAATCGAAATTTCCGGAAAACTTACGGATTTCGAGATATTAGACCCGGAAAATTTCGGATTTTGAAAAATTTCTTCAAACGTGGTTGATATGGTACTCAAATGAAAGAGATCGTCGAGCTGAACAACTTTCCTTCTTGCGACATTTTCCGGAAATGCGTGTAGCGAAAGTTGTGGCCGAAAAACTGAAAATCCGGGAATTCACGGAAACCCGGATTTTGGACCAAAAATTTTTTGTCTCCGATTTCGCTCAAAAGTTGGTCATAGGGTAACTCGACCGCGCTGATTTCGAAACTGAAATCGAAATTTCCGGAAAATTTCCGGATTTCGAGATATTCGATCCGGAAAATTCCGGATTTTGAAAAATTTTTCCGAAAGTGGTCGATATGGTACTCAAATGAAAGCGCTCGTCGTGCTGAGTAATTTTCATCATTACCGTATTTTCCGGAAATGCTTCTGGTGAAAGTTATGGCAGAAAAATAAACAGAAAAACCAGTTGTGGGCAACACATTCTTGCAGTAGCGCTAGTTCTTATTGGGTTGTCGCATTTTTTTTAAAAAAAAGACAACCCTTTGATATGGCTAAGTTTCTTTATTTATTTATTTATTTATTTATTATTCCGGTCAACACTTTGTCCCCCCCCCTTTTTCTCGAGATTGGCTGGGCCGATCGGGCTGAAATTATCACCATAGTTGTAGGGTGACCTGAAGTGGTACCGGAAGTGGGGGCAGCCCGATATCTCCCGGGTTCCGGGAATGGCGGCTCCCGGAATTTTTAAAATCGTAAGGGGGACCAAGGCGATTCTAAAAAATGGTCAAAAATTTTTTGTCTCCGATTTTGCTTAAAAGTTGGTCATAGGGTAACCCGGGGACGTAGATTCCAAATCTGCAATCGAAACTTTCCTAGCCCTTGTGGATCTCGAGATATGGCCAAAAGTTACACTGTTGGAGACCGCAAAAGTGAGCAAACTGCCCAAAAACGCCTAATATAAGAGTTTTTGACCTTGTTAGTCAAGTTGAGCTGATGGATTTGCTAGAATACCTTTTAAGAGGCTGTATTAAATAACGTTTAGCAATAATTATCGAAAAACTCTTATCCCAACTGCCCTTTTATGGGCAACCATTTAGCAAATATGGTCAAAATTGAGAGTTGTCGGATCGGGGCAATATTGGTATCATTCGAAAGCTCTCATCGAGCTAAGAAAAAGTTGTAATAGGGCTAAATCTGGAAAATGTAACAAAATTACGTTTTGACCCTCGATACGCTCATAATTGTAAAATCGGTCAAAATTGAAAGTTGCCCAATCCTGCTAATTTCGGTATCATTCGAAAGCTCTCATCGAGCTGAGAAAAAGCTGTACTAGGGCCAAATCTTGCAAATGTGCCAAAACTGAGTTTTGGCCCAGCAGATAAGAGGAAAAATGGCTGCGACAACCCGTTGATGCCGGTAGGATTTATTCTTATTATTGTTCACATTTTCGTGTACCCCCCCCTCTATCTCGAGATTGGAAAGGGGTAGAGAGGTGGTTGATACCTCATTTTGAAGGTCTTGACTTGAACTGTTCCCGGAAGCGCGCGGAGCCCCGGGGGAGCAGAGGTGCTCCCAGAGCAGCCCCGTGAGTAAAAATGAGTAAAATAAAAAAGTTGTCCAAATGAGCTAATTTTGGTAACATTCGAAAGCTCTCGGCGAGTAATGAAAAAGTTATAATTGGGCAAGGCCTGAAAATGTACTCATTTTCAGTTATGAGGCGAAAAAGGGTCAAAAATGACCAAAAACGGCCAAAACGGCCGTTTGAAGGGGGTTTTCCGCCTTTATCTCGAGCTAGAGTCAACTAGTTGGCCTGAAATTTGGCATGTAGGGTGGCACCCGAAGCGGGAAGACCCTCCAGGCACCTGGGTTCCATAGTGTCACGCAATTAGCAATTACTCGATACGGTGATGCTGCAAATCGTGAAAATTGAAAGTGACGGACACCCCCAATATGGGTATCATTCGAAAGATCTCGTTGCGTGGATAAAAAGTTGTAATAGGGCCAAGGCGTCAAAATGTAGGAAAAATGAGTAACGGAGCCTCAAAGGGGTCAAAAATGGCCAAAACCGGTCAAAATGGGTCAAAAATAAAAGTTGTCGAAAACCTCCCAATATGGGTATCATTCGAAAGCTCTCGTTGCGTAGGTAAAAAGTTGTAATAGGGGTAAAGCGCAAAATGTAGGAGAAAGGAGTTACGGGGCCTCAAAGGGGTCAAACATGGACAAAACGGTCAAAATGGGTCAAAATTGAAAATTGTCCGATTGGGTTAATATGGGTATCATTCGAATGCTCTCGTTGCGTAGATAAAAAGTTGTAATAGGTTCACCGCGTCAATGTGTGAGAAAAAGGAGCTACGAGCCTTTGAACGGGCAAAAATCGCCAAATTGGTCAAAATGAGTGAAAATTGAACTTTGTCGGATCGAGCTTGTAGTGGTATTAATCGAAAGCTCTGGTAATCTGGGAAACAGTTATAATAGGCGCAAAGCATGAAACCGAATACTTTTCCAGAAAATGAGTACTTTCTATAAACGGAAAAATGTCGGGCGGGAACCACTTGATGCCTTTTGACTTATTACCGTTATGTTTTGCTTAAAAATTCAGTGTCTATAAGATTTATTTTTCGTTCATGGCAAGTATAGTTAGTACTGACATATGATGAAGATAAAATATATTCTAGTCCATCCAAAGCTAGTTTATCCTGTAGTTTATTTTGGACCCAAAGAAATTATTGCCTTTTGTATTGGCATCAGTGAATTTTATCAGTGTAAAGTTGGAAGTGTACCGACCAAACTTTACGAGTGGGAAACTGTGCACAAGGAGAACGTCGAACCTGGAGGAGATGAACCTAACTAACCTCGCCAACAAGACCTAAGTGAATCCTACCGAACGGAGTTTAACCGCCGATGAAGAGCAAAGACTCAAATTAGAATCCTACCCCAAATTTGCTGAAATGTACATACTCAAAATTAACTAATTACCTACCCAAATATTTCTTAGAAAAACCCTACTTACCGAATATACAAGTCTAATACAAAAACCTAAGCTAAATAAGACGCCCTAAAATGGTCCAAAAAGAGACCACATTTACTAGAAAAGTATGCTTGACAAATGGGGCGAACCCCGAAATATGCGTACAAATTTTGGAATACAAGGTACAGTGTACAAAAACAGCCTAACTAAACAATGTGATACAAAAGAGAATGAAATACAGGTTACACAGAGATTTCTACTACACAAAAATACTACTAGAGATAAACTATAGATAGGGAGACTACCTTAAAAAGAGAATCCTAATCCTAACAAAAGTTGCACAAGCTTTAAGAATAATAATTTTAAGAACAATTACAAACAATTTAAATATGAAATGTCAAGCTCAACAGGGTTAACCTGGAGCGACTAAAAGCCTAGAGGGGTAAACCCTTTAGACATGTAATGCAACCAATGAATAAGCACAGCTAATAAGGGTCGGACTCAGCACAGTAATTATAAAGAAATACGAGGGGTAGCTTATGTGAAAACACTGAGAGCGCAGGTAAAAATACACAACCTTAACATACCTTAACGTCACGACCCAGACTGAATAACAAAAATGAGACGTCTAAGCGAGACCAGTTTTGACAAGTGGCGGAACGGGATTGGTTGAATTTTGAGACCCCCTTGAGAAGTGAGATGCTGGGAGAGGCTTCGAGAGAAAATAGACGTCTCAACAGCGCCACCTATTGACTAGGCTGGCTGACACACATATGCATAATTTACACATAAGCACACAAACTCTTAAGCAAAAGACTTTCACATAAATTTTCAAACAAATATTTCAAACAAATTTCACACCCAATTTCAGAATAAATTATACACATTATAATTTACTTTGAAAATACCATTTCTAACATTATTTCAATCCAATATAAATTCAAACATACACATTAACATTTTTAGAGGACTGACGTCACGCCGCCTCATTACAACTCCCCAGGGCTTACCGCCCGAGCTCCCGCGAGGGACAACATAACCAAAAAGAAGTTGAAAATTTAAACTTTGAAAATTTTTGACGAATTTTTGGTAAATGGGTCTCACAACGTACGTACGCAGAAAACGGATTATGATACATAACAAGTTATAAAAAGCAAAGAAACTAGCTAAACAAGACTAAATAGTGGAACAAGGTTAGGGCTGACTTGGCGTCAGCGGACTAGTGACGACCGGCTAGAAAAATGCGCTTGGAAACTGCCATTATATTGCCACTGGGACGGTGCGCAATTGGAATAAAGACCGGGTCCTCCAGCCGTCACGGCGAGGACAAGTACCCATAAAAAAGAAAACGAACTATGAAAATAGGAAAAGAACCGAAATGTCAGCTTCATGAGAGCATCTTCAGGCTATGGTACGGAGGTAACCTCTCGCATAGCTCATAGAGCGCAAATTTCGGCTGGGTGGGAGGGTGGGCCTAAGCTCGCCTCGACTACCTCACTTCCCTTCGGATCTTCCACAAAATTTAAGAACCCAAAGGGTTATTAAAATAGGTTAATTTATTAGGATTTAGAATTAAGTAAGTAAATCCCAGTGTTTCGCGCAAGATTAGGAGTAAGTTTGTGGAGTCTTTAGGTAAAATATAAGTAATTAAAAATTAAAGGTAGGACTACAAAGTAGTCCAAAACATGCTTAAGCATGTATAAGAAGAACCAAAAGGGTACAAAGAAGTCCCCAAGTACCCTTGTGGCACTCATAAATTAAATAAAATTAAAGTAGAGGGGGGTTAGATGGAGTCTTGAAGTTAACTAAAACGCGAAACACCGGTTAAAATGGAAGTAAAAGTCCTATAAAATAAGGAATTTTGTAGAAGATCCTCCCAACCGCGCTGCAGGCCCTAGAATGGAAGGGGCATATAAATCGGGAGCTACTTTGGCGCACTGGAGAGGGACACAAAACTGACATTTAGACGAATTTTGACCATAAAACCAGATATTGGGTACGTTAGGGCAGGAATAGTTGGGACTACTAAATAAAACAAAATAATTTTGGTAAAAAGTGGCGGCAGATGAGGGAAAGAATGGGACCTAACTGGCACGTCACACGTCCTCTGACGTTGCGTCAGGTAACAGGGAGTAACAAAACCCGCAATACGAATCAAACCCGTTAATAAAACTGTAAATATAAGAAAGAAAAGCTTCAAGAAAAGAATGAACAAGATTTTTAGTAAAACTTTTTTGGAATAAACTCTGATTAGACAAGAAAAATATACATAATACATACGTAAAGCTATAGTATGACACATTATGACACGAATTATGCAAAGAAACACAGACGGAAAATCACGACAAGATACATAAAATTTAGGTTAAATTTTTAAAATAATGCTCAAGAAAAGGGTAAAATGGTAATATATAATTAAGAAACGTTCTAAATTTTTAAAAGAATACTCGGAAAAAGGTTAAATTTTTAAAGATTAACAACATCACAACTGATAAAATATGACAAGAGAATACACATCATAAAGCATACATTTATATAGACTAGTCCAAATAGGGGATCGTCTTCATTAGGGAATGATATATACATTAAACGTCACTATCGTAGGAATGGCGAAATCTTTGGAAAAAGTCATACATTGAGCAGGTAGAGTCACAATCGGGTCGTCACATTCAGGAAGGCAATAATTGAGCAATTATATAGTCCAAGTAGGGAAAGTCTTCATAAATTGAGCAGAAAGTTCAAGTTGAGAGTTAGAGTCGCAAATAGAGAATGTCACAGCCAGGGAAAATAAGATGATGATATGAAATGTTTAAGTCCAAAATGAGGTAAGTCTAGTCCAATGATGTAGAGTCCAATATGGGGAAAGTCAAATGATAGAATGGTGAAAGCTAGGAACCTCCGCCGTAAAGATGAACCTCCGCCGCTATGATAGACCTCCGCCGTTATGGTACAGGGACCTAGAAAATAATCGTCACGATTATTTACTGTACAGAAGGTAACCCAGTCACTGGTATTACCTTAATCGGGGACAAGCAGCTCAGAAGTCGAACCATAAGGGGCTGGAAGGATCGATGGGCAGGGTGGAATTGGCGCGATGGGCGTTGACGGGGTCATAGTAGACCACGTCGATACAAGGATAGTAAATGTTCCGCTCTTCTCCGGGTGGTGCTAAACCCGCTATAAATTCACCCGTTCTGTTAGGCTGCAATCGTAACGATGCAGCTCGCATTTGCAGGGACGGGTAATCCGTCCCAAAGAACGGTGGGGTGAGTTCATCGCGCTCCCATGGTCAATCCGTTTACGGATGACTCTAATAAAAGCGTCATAGTCCACCGCGGACAGCGGGGTCCGCGCTTCCCAATCTTCATAGAAGTCTTGTGGCCCGGCCATACCCTCGACACCTCGTATCAAGATGTTGTCAGGTAGTGCCGATTTGAAGCCCCAAAACGTCTTGCCTGAGGCTTCCGGGTAACAGCAACATGGTTAACATGTAGTGCAAGGGAGTGTTGGCCTAAGAGCTAGCTGAAATGACTTCGACTAAATGCCAGTCAAAGCACGCAGTAAGGCACCCTTACTACGTATTCCCAAAACCGGTACCAACCTGACTGTACAGTACCTTTCCTAACAGCTGTAGTATGTGCGAAATCGTGCAACGGGTAACCCAGGGCTTCATGCGTTGCCAAGCAAACCCAGTAATCTAAGCTAAGCCTCAGAAAAATGTGAAAAATCTAACAGATGATGAAAGCATGATAGATGTGAAAGAAAAGAATGAAAGGTGGAAGAAACTACACATACAGAGAGGGTGAACTACCTAAGATTAGCCTACGTAAGGGGAGAAGTCAAATAAACGACACACATAAGGATTAGAAACACACATACCGGTATATACGCTTATATGAGTACACATAGGCGTACATAATAAAGACAGAAAACAGGGCAGGACCACCTTGAATAATTTGCCACAAAAATAAGGAATCGTATAAATTAAAAGAAAACCCCCTTAGGTAAATTTAATGAATTGTGGAAACCCTATAATTTAGGGTTTAAAGGAAATTAAAATATAAAAGAAAGGAATGAATAACCCCATGACTAAATTTTTATTAGTCATAGGTTAGGGAAAAGAGTTGTAAGATGAGATGAAAACCCCACTTTACAGCGAAACCATGAAGCTAAAGGAGGTCCTGAATACAATTTACCCCACCCCCTTAAGGGTACTATGCAACACATACTATGCTACCACCAAGTGTTAGGTTAAAACCCTAGCTACTAGTGCAACGGACGTCCATTTAAAATTCGGATTAAGCCACAGAAAACAGGAGCTCCTGTGTCACACAAAGCTTAGCTAGACTCCATGCTCTGGTCAAACATTGTAGGTAACCTACAATGTTACTACAGGTAGCTTCACTGGAGCATCAATAAACGGTTTCAGTCTATTGATATTGACAACAACTGGGTCACTCAGTCCGTTGGTTCTAGCTATACGATAATTCGTTACCGAAATCTTGTCCAAGATACGGTAAGGTCCTTCATATTTAGGCCGCAACTTCTTGCTTAAGCCTGCCGGAACATTCTTTTGCTCTATGTTAAGCATAACCAGGGTGCCTGGTTTATACTCGACAGGTGTAGCCTTGGTGTCATACCGTTCCTTGTTAACCAAAGCTGCTTCTTGTAAAGCTTCATGTGCAATCCGCCAAGCTTCGTTAAGCCGAGCCAGTAACTGGCTTCGCGCGTCATTATATGTTTGCGTGGTGCCTTCCTCTCCTGGAAGCTGGAAAAAGTTGTCTAACGGATAACGGTAGTCTCTACCAGTCATCAAGAAATAGGGCGTTTCCTTCGTAGCACTATGAATTGTTGCTCTATAAATGGATAGACCCCATGGCAGATAGTCGTCCCAATCGGACTGGAAACAATTCACATACTGGGCAACCAGACTTCGAAGCGTACGGTTAAAGCGCTCCACCACACCATTCGTTTGCGGGTGATATGCCGTAGTTCGGAGTCTCTCTGAACCACTCGCGTCCACCAACGCTTTCATAAAGACGGACATAAAGTTAGGACCTTGGTCTGTTAATACCCGCGCGGGGACACCCCACCGAGCTACGAAGCCATTAAAGTACCAGTATGCCGTAGTTTCGGCTCTCTCGTTAGGCATAGCGAACGCCTCCGCGTAACGCGTGAGGTAATCGACTATGCACAGAACGCAGGTATTGCCTCGATTTGTCTCCTTCTGCGTGAAATGCATAACGTCCATAGCGACCACGTCCAATGGCCGCCGTACCACTACCGTATTTTGCATGGTAGCTTGATGTCGACGAGGACCTTGACTAAACTTGGCGCAGGATTTGCAATTAGCAATGTAGTCCTCGAGGTCCTGTGACATGCGTGGCCACCAGTACTTGGTTTCTAAGCTGGCCATGGCATTCTGTTGGGCACGATGCCCCCCTGTCATGAAATCAGAATGCACTTCCTTCAGCAAATTTTCTCGTTGGACTTTCGGGACAACTACCGTAGGAAAGGGTAAGCCTCTCCTTTCTGCGTGCTTATTCAAGTGCCAACGATAGAGCACCCCACCACGTATGAAAAAGGTAGAACGCAACTTTCTAACCTCTTGAGCCTCCTGTCGGTTAGCCGGTAACCGTTTTTGCTCGAGAAAGTCCAACAAAATCGCGAATTCCTCTTCGTCCCGAAGTTCGCGTTTCCAGGTAAGCAGGGTCGGTGGCGCCGGGAGGGCCGCCGTCAAAGCGTACACCTCCGGAGGGTACATAACGGATGTAGCCTCTTGTTCGCTGTCCTCGGGCTCGTCAATCGGGTCCAGTCTAGATAGACAGTCAGGTCCAGCGTTCTCTTTGCCTGGGCGATATTCCACGACAAAGTCGAATTCAAGCATACGCGTAGCGAACCGAGCCAATTTACCTTGTCCCAAGGCTTTTATATTATTCAGTAAGTCCCTTACTGCTTGATGGTCCGTGCGCAGAACAAATTGCTTAACGGACAAATAGTGCCGAAACTTCTGGCACCCCCATAATGCAGCAAAGGCTTCCATTTCTGTGGCGGAATAGCCTTTCTCGCCTTGGGTTAAGGTTCGGCTAGCATACGCTACCGGCCGCTCGCGTAACACGCGCGGTCCGTTAGGCTTGTCCAAGCTCCGAGGAACAGAAAACTGTTGCTCCAAGATAGCTCCGAAACCCCGCTTACTAGCGTCAGTCGATACATAGAATGTTTTGTCAAAATCGGGAAAGGCTAGAACTGGCGCTTGCGTCAAGTGCCGTTTGAGTTCCTCAAAGGCTTGCTGGCAAGCATCGGACCAGACAAAGGGCACACCTTTCTTTAGTAGGTCCGTCAGTGGAGATGCTACCTTAGCATAGTTTGAGACAAACCGCCTATAATAGCCACACATTCCCAGGAAAGACCGAATGCCTTTAACGTCTTTGGGTGGGCTAAGCTGGGACACTGCCTTCACCTTGTCTGGGTCGACACTGATGCCATGACGGCCCACGTAATGGCCCAGAAAAGGCACCGCTTCCCGTGCAAAACAGCACTTCTTAAGCTTGATACGCAGCCCATTCTCTCGTAAACGCGTCAGGGTCGACCTGAGCATTGTCAAATGTGATTCCTGGTCCGTAGATGGAATCAGAACGTCATCTATATACACTGGTAAGTCTGTCAAGACTTTTTCCATTAGCCGTTGGAATGTTGCGGGTGCATTACACAACCCGAACGGCATGACGTTCATATGAAAAAGGCCCATGTGTGACACAAAGGCTGTCTTTTCGCGATGTTCTGGATAGACCTCGACTTGCCAGTACCCTGCCGCTAAGTCAATAGTCGAAAATATGACGGCGCCCTGGAGTTGATCCAGGATCTCGTCAATCTTGGGCAAAGGATAGCTATCCTTCTTTGTGATTTTATTCAATCGCCGGTAATCGATTACTAGACGTGTAGTGCCGTCCTTCTTGCCGACCAGAATACAGGGTGAGGACCAGGGGCTGGTAGAGGGTGAACATACCCCTTCGTCTAGCATTGCACGGATATGCTTTTCAATCTCGGCTTTATCCTTGGGATTATACCGGTAAGATCGTCCTTTCACAGGGCCCTCCTTGCCTGTGTCGATGATATGCTGGTCGACCTTGGTCCGACCCGGGTTACCCGGTCGGGCGACCACATCATAGAATTCGACCAGTATATCCCGCAATTTCGCTTTGCCTTCCTCGTCTAGGATCATAGAGTCAAAGTCAACATTCTCGTCGACAAATTGTTGACGTTCTTCCAGTGGAGGCATAGGCTGCGAAGTCATTTCGTCAGCCGAATAGTGCATGTCATTAAAAGCTTGCAAGCCTCTTTCCGTCAATGCTGGGGGTTCCTCGTAACCCCATGTCTGGTCATCCTGGGCTACGCACACAGTAGGGTCAACCCACCGTGGGACGGGTATAGCATTACCGACACTATTGACCATTGGAACTGTATCACCTGGATGGTAGGGTTCTAGTTTCTCAACTTCTGTGAGGGCATGTCGCAATTCTTTATCCCGTACCTGGGTCGCTGGGTGGGTTGCCCACCCAGTCAAGTGTGGGTGAATCTGTGCAAAGTTCACTCCCAACTCGGCTGCATAACGGAACCCTTGTCGCTCGGTCACCGTAGCGACTGGTTCTGCCTGTCCTAGGGGTAATCCCTTAGGTAATTGCGCCGTTCTGTCTAAGGGGTTATAAACCTTGATATAGTTTACTTGAGAGGACACTTCCAGGACTCCAGGTACAGGATAGACCTCATAATCTTCCAAGACTTCGTCTGATGGTTCGAAGACGACTGCCTGATTTGTAGCAGGTTTTGCTGCGCCGTCGAGCCAGCAACGAACCGGCACCATAACCTCAGATCGTGGAGGTAGCTTGCATGTTTCCCTCATGCAGTAATAGACTGTACACGAAACGGCTATACTGAAGCGGTTAGCTAAAGCCTGCAGGTCACCTGGGGTTAGCAAAGGCACCTTCTTCTTGTCACAGAGCAGAAGATGTTGATGGGGAAAAATCACCCAATTATGATCCGCCTGGAAGTCATAACCGATAATGAAGTCTTGTTGGAGGCTATTCGTGACATTAAAGGTGTATTCATACCAAACACCGTACAGCTTAAACGAGATCTTAGTTGTACCCAATATAGCTAGGCTCCGGTCATCGGCAGCCGTGGCTACTTCAGTAGCCTTCGTTTCATCCAGATGTAAACGCCCGTTAGCATTAAGCTGGTCGAAAAATTGCTTGGACATCAAGCAGATATTAGCCCCTGTGTCCAACAGGGCTAAAGTCTTGATGCCCTTCACCTCCACGATAACGTATGGACTTTTCTTCAAAGCTATATGGGTACACTGGGAGACGAAAAACGGTACCGTCCCATTCAAAACAGAGAGTACCGCTCTGTTTAGGTGTTTATTGGGAGCAATGGGTTGCCCACTGGCTTCCTCACTGTCACTTGCTTCCGCATCCAGGTTAAACTCGACTCGTCTGCCTGGGGTGAGCGCAGCCCGAAGCTGTTCCTCTAAATCCCAGATGCCGTACTTATCCCCAATATCAGTAGAAGTCACTTCTTGCTGATTTACCGGGGCTGTACCTTGCCCGGCTGGGTTCGCTGTTGTATCAGCCACTTCTGGGATTCTTACTGTAGTGTCCGTTTGCTGGGCTGTAGCGCCCTCCCCCTCAGCGGGAGTAGCTTCCTGCTGAATAGGCGCAGGGTCCTCGTCCAATGGTGTACTATCTAGTACTATAATCTCATTGGGGTCATTCAGTTGTACGCCACGTCTGCCTTTCCTAGGCTGCGGAGGGTCCTCGGCCCAGAGGGGTTGGTCCGGTTCACGGAACACTCCCTTTTGTTGGAGCTCCAATGTGCGTTCGTAGTCCTTTTGGGCAAACTCAGCTAAGAGTTGTTCAAACTCTTGCATGGACTGGCGTACCTGGTCCGTCACGGACATGACATTCACGGACAATTGTTGGATCTGTTCCCCAATAGACTGGGCTACTATCTGGGCCTGTTCCGCGGCTTGTGTCACTACTGCCCAGCCATGTCGAATAGGTGCATACTCCTGGACTTCTAGCAGAGCGAATCTGTTCTGTGTGGGAACCGCTGCCTGCTCAGTACCTGAGGAGGCCTTTGACTTCCTGATTACTTGTTCCCATTCGCCGTCCGTGTGTTTTCGAAGTTTTAGCGGCGTTACTGGTGTACCTCCAGTACCGTGAACTTCGACAGGGGCAAGAGTTAATCCTGAACCCTCTGTTTCATTATCCGAGGCGTCGCGTTCCGTAAGTTCTCTCCTTGTTGGGTTATTGGCCGTGGCCCATGGCTGTAGGTTGCCTCCCCGCTGCGGTGGAGACGCATCCGTGACCACTATTCTAGGTGGATTTCGTTTACAAGCTGGTGTCTCTGGTACCACCTGGGTAGAAGTAGAAATGCCAGCTACTGGGGTATCCCCAGTGCTTACTGATGAAAGCCCATTACCCGTAGGTCGGCTGTCCCCAGGGCTTTTAGCTTGCTCCCCATTTACAGGGGCCTGGTTTTCCCCAGGGCTTTTGCGATTAGCCCCTACCTCAGGTTGGTCCTCGGTTTCCGACAGGGCCCAGCGCCGCAACGGTACTAGAACTCTGATCGGATCTGTTTGCACCTCCTTAGATGTTGAGGTCTTGCGTTGCCTCCGAGTCGTGCCCGTCTCGGTTTGCTTGGCTCGGGTTTGAGCAGCCATGGCGGCGGCATTCTCCTGCCACTTCATGGCTTTACGTAAGACGGGGAGCATATCCCATTCCGTTCCGGGTGCTCGCTTCCATTTCTTTCGAGCAGGCACGTTATAATTGCGTTCGGAGGCTCCTCCATCCCCGAAGGGTTTCACTTCCTTACGCCATCTATTCCAGTATTTGTATGGTCGAAGGTTACCTTCGCCATCATAGATGACATCACCCCCATCGGGGAAGCCACCATTAGCCATGACCACTTCCTCAGTTGGAAACCATTCAGCTCGGCGCCGCACCTGCTTGCAGGATTTGCACGGGCACTTCCACGGGTTCACATCCTGATCTGTGTCTTTATTCAAATACAGGCACACAAGTTCCCGCTTTGCTTTGCAGGCCTTACACTTACATTTCTGTTGATTCAATGCCTGGGTCGCCCGGGCATGAAGTTCAAAAATTGGGTGAGGATATTCTTTATCTGGGAGGGGGTCAGCCCCTTCCAGGTGTTCGGCATCGCTATCGCTCTCGGAGTCACTACTCCAGATGCCGCCACGGTTCCAGCAAGGGTCGTTCTTAATTGAGTAAATCATATCAACAAGGTTAGTACTAGTCGCTTGCACCGCACAGACCATTCCGCCAGACGGGTTTGCCGGTGCGGGACACGGGTCTAGGTCTACTGCCCGCGTCCCGCCTCCTCGTTTCCCTGCTCTGGGAAACCTTCATACCGACGTGGGCCCACATAGCCTCTACTTATAGAGCGCGGCCGTACCGGCTGTCTCTGTTGCTGGCCTTGCTGGGCCTGTTGACCTTGCTGGCTTTGTAGGTCCTGTTGACCGCGGAAATCTTGATTCCGCTGGCCCTGATTGCGCTGGTCCCGGTCATAGCGACTCCGGCCAGGGGGGTTACCCTCCTGGTCACGAGCACGATACTGTGGGTAGACATTACCCCTTGCCTGGTTCTGGTCCTGGCCATTCTGGCTCAGGTACTGCAGATAATCTGGGCATTGTTGCTGTCTATGCCCCACTAGACCGCAATACCAACACCTGCCCGGTGCTTGACGTGGGGGCGGTCGCTCGTTATTGTTCTGATAACCTTGGTTGCGACCCTGATTCTGCTGCGGTTGTTGCTGCTGGTTCTGCTGGTTCCGCTGGTTCTGCTGGGGTCTCCCCTGCTGAACGTTGTTACATTGTGGACCCTGACTTTGGGCACTAAAGACCGTAACGGCCTGTTCCCGGTCCAACTCCACCTGTACCGACTCTACAATATGTAGAGCTCGAGTTATTATGTCATTCTCCCGGACATGTGGCCAAAATTGGATGTCCGCCAGTGGAGCGGCCATTCGAGAGCGCAGCTCAGACTTCAGGCCTCTTTTGAACTGAGCGACCACCTTCTTTTCTCGGTCGAACCCAGTTTCGAATGGAAACGCTTGGACCGCTAGCAAGCGTAACGCTGCCATATAGTCATGCGGTTTTTCCTGCGGTTCCTGCATTCGACTGTAGAACTGCTCCGCATATTGCTCCGTTGTTACCGGCAATGGCTCGTACAATTGACGGATTCTAGTCACTAGATCCTCAAAAGTATCTGGTGGACATGGGGTCATAGACTCTTTGACCTTGTCATCTAACAATGTCCACAAAATTCTATACTTCATGTTAGAAGGTACGTCATGTACCTTCACTGTTGTTTCAAAATTAGCGAGCCAGCTGGTAAACTTGATGTTGCTCTGCGATCCTTGAAAGGGCCTAACCCCTTTAAAGCCTTTCAGGTATTCCCCCAGATGTTTGAAGCTCTCATATGATGATGGCTCTCTAGGCTCGCGAGTTTGCGGTCGTTCCGACCGTTCTCGACGGGACGCACTGTATTCCCGTTCACGGGAATACCGGCGAGGACTCGACATCCGCCGTACCGGCGGTGGAGACTGGTTGGCCCGTGACGAGGTTCTAGGCTGATGAGAGTATTCCCTTCGACGGCGGGGTGATTCCCTGATTGGTTCCCTCATCTGATCATCAGATGAGTCTAGGTCGATTATGGGCGGAGCTCTCCGGTCGTTCCCTCGACCACGATAGACGGGCTCCGGACTCGGACGCCTCGCCAGCGGGGGCTGTCCCATCTGATATGGGGGCGCACCCGCATGCGGGTCCTCTCTAGGAGTTGGCCACAGCCGGAGCAGCTCAATACATACCCGCGGGAATGTATGCTCCAATGCTTCCCATGTTTCCATAGGAAGGCCCGCTATCCATGCTGTAATGAGTCCACGAATCACCCCGCGTTCCTGGTTAGTCATATCTCGCATCCGAAACATTCCCTCCGTATCCCGTCGCGGGACCGGGGCCTGAGCGGGGACTGGGGTGGAATCCCGCAACGGGACCACCCAGTTATCCATCGGACCACGTACCCGTGGTTTCCGGTCGGGTTCCGGGTCGGGGTCATTACCGCCCGGCCGTTGGCTACTGGTTGCTCGTTTCGGGTGCTTTGCCCTAGTCAGGTCTATATGTGCTGTAGACCGGAACCGCTGTACCGGAGCCGCCGGTTCACTAGGTCCCGGAGCTCTAGAATTATCCTTCTGTTGAAATTTAGGGCGAGTATATGGCAAAAATGGCATAATTCCGGGCTGTCGGCGCATAACCGTGCTGTCCGAGCCCAGTCGTGGACACTGCTGGAATAATTCCAGTTCCAGTTGGGTTAAAAAGTCACGTAAATCTTTTATGTCCGACATGCCGGGCAGCGACCGTCCCGGTACATCTGCACCCGTCTCCTGCCGCCGGAGGTCAGCTCCGATGCGGCCTAGTTTGCGTCGGACATATTCCAATTGATCATGAATAGTCGCCTGTTCATCCCAGTCATCTTCACTGGGTTCCTCTGATATTGGGGACTGAAATTCGCCTGGGTTATTAGAGGCCCCCTCCTCATGTTGGGCATCCGGGTCACCCGGGTCCAAAGCGTCGTCGTCAACCTCTTGCTTTGAAGAGGCTTTACTTTTAGCCGTATCAGACCTGAGCACGGGTCTGCTAGTTGCTGCACCGTCAAGTTCTTGACTTGAGGATGCCCGGCTAGACGCCGATTGGGTGGAGGAACTCTTGCTCAATGCTGGCTGGCTTAATGTCAGCCGCCCAAAACCATGCTGATCCAAAGGCCTTTTATCCATCAAATCACTCGAGCTAGCCGGGTCACCCGGCTTAGCTGCGGCCTTGGTCGATTTCACAGGAGAATGCTTAACCGACATGAAATACAGTTAGGCACACGTAACGTGGTCTAACTAAGTATCAGTGTATACGTACCGTGTACACTGCTCCGAGAATACCGGTAAAAATGCAGTAAAACACAGAGAAAAATTTAGAAAAACTGGATGAGATCAGAAAAATTTGTTAAAAACAAAGACCTATAAAAAGAAGAGAACCTAAGAAAAAATTACTAAAAGCTGAATAAAAATAAAAAATAAGGTCGTGGACTGGCAGCCTAATGTAAAGTTGGAAGTGTACCGACCAAACTTTACGAGTGGGAAACTGTGCACAAGGAGAACGTCGAACCTGGAGGAGATGTAGTTCCAGTCGACCTAACTAACCTCGCCAACAAGACCTAAGTGAATCCTACCGAACGGAGTTTAACCGCCGATGAAGAGCAAAGACTCAAATTAGAATCCTACCCCAAATTTGCTGAAATGTACATACTCAAAATTAACTAATTACCTACCCAAATATTTCTTAGAAAAACCCTACTTACCGAATATACAAGTCTAATACAAAAACCTAAGCTAAATAAGACGCCCTAAAATGGTCCAAAAAGAGACCACATTTACTAGAAAAGTATGCTTGACAAATGGGGCGAACCCCGAAATATGCGTACAAATTTTGGAATACAAGGTACAGTGTACAAAAACAGCCTAACTAAACAATGTGATACAAAAGAGAATGAAATACAGGTTACACAGAGATTTCTACTACACAAAAATACTACTAGAGATAAACTATAGATAGGGAGACTACCTTAAAAAGAGAATCCTAATCCTAACAAAAGTTGCACAAGCTTTAAGAATAATAATTTTAAGAACAATTACAAACAATTTAAATATGAAATGTCAAGCTCAACAGGGTTAACCTGGAGCGACTAAAAGCCTAGAGGGGTAAACCCTTTAGACATGTAATGCAACCAATGAATAAGCACAGCTAATAAGGGTCGGACTCAGCACAGTAATTATAAAGAAATACGAGGGGTAGCTTATGTGAAAACACTGAGAGCGCAGGTAAAAATACACAACCTTAACATACCTTAACGTCACGACCCAGACTGAATAACAAAAATGAGACGTCTAAGCGAGACCAGTTTTGACAAGTGGCGGAACGGGATTGGTTGAATTTTGAGACCCCCTTGAGAAGTGAGATGCTGGGAGAGGCTTCGAGAGAAAATAGACGTCTCAACAGCGCCACCTATTGACTAGGCTGGCTGACACACATATGCATAATTTACACATAAGCACACAAACTCTTAAGCAAAAGACTTTCACATAAATTTTCAAACAAATATTTCAAACAAATTTCACACCCAATTTCAGAATAAATTATACACATTATAATTTACTTTGAAAATACCATTTCTAACATTATTTCAATCCAATATAAATTCAAACATACACATTAACATTTTTAGAGGACTGACGTCACGCCGCCTCATTACATCAGTGCCATAACTGAACTTCTTCATGAGTGCCATAACAGAACTCATGAGTGCCGTAACAGAACTCATGAGTGCCGTAACAGAACTCATGAGTGCCATAACATAACTCAAAAGTGCCAGAACAGAACTGAAAATCAGTGCCATAACAGGATAGTGCCATACCTGGAATTGACTGTAAGAAGAGGCATTAAGACAGTTCCTCCCCACAAATTTTACAGAAGCCCACTAAAATAGAATGTGGAAATATAACCACATTGTGTTAATTTTTTGGGAGTGATTTTGTGTGCCACTTTGATGACTGCATGCCACAAAACACATATAACTGTACAAAATATAACTAAGCGAGTGAACAACCTCCGTTTGAAACTAACAAAGGGACGGTGTAAGAGAGTGTGGTTTAAATTCCAGGGGGGTGGGTCAGCCTATAGCGCGCATAGGATAGTTTTTGCTCTGATTTTAGGTATACTTTAAAACCCTATGAGTTAAAATGCTTCCAAGGGTTTTAGAAATTTTAAACTACCATGTGGCATTAAAAAATCCGTGAGCGCAGAAATACAATCAACTAAAATATTTTTGTTCAAACAGAACAAAGTTAAAAAAAGCTGCGTTTTCTACCATCAGTTATGTGTTAGAGTTGGTGCAAGAAAAATGTAATTTAAGGTTTTAACTCAAAATACCTAGATAATTCCCACTTAATTCATCTAGTTTAAAATTATTTGCAGACAGCACTTCACCCAAAGTAATCCCTTTTGAACTACAAAAGACAGGAATATATACTACAGTTTTGTTACAGTAACAACATTACCTACCTACATGCTGCTGTCACCCTCAAATGACTATTTTTACGGTTTCTTTTGTTGGTTTTAATGGAACTGCTGGGTCCGCCAAAAATCATTCGGAGAACCAATTATAGAACCACGTGCACCCAGGACAGGATGGGTCAAGTTGTCAATCACGTATCCCAGAAAGAAATGATAAACCTTTTGGACATTACATTTAAAAATTGTAATTTGAAAATCTATAGGTATGTATCAAATATAGATGTTAAACTCGCGGGTTTTTATCTACATAAAAACATACCTAAGCCGTCCGCTCACCTAAAATTGACCGGTACCTACCTAGGACTTGAATTTCTAAGTAAGATTTGACGTGTGTGTCTCCTTGACACCCCCACTTAATGATCCATTTGTAAAACTGATTGATCCAGACGCAGCATAAGATGGAATGAATGATCCAGCAATTATTTTCATTGATCCACCCGTAAATTTTGCACAAATACCGCCTTTCATAGCTTTCATTATGATTACGTAAGTACGTAACTGCAGCAACGCCTTTCAACTTAGTTTACCTGTTTACTCAGGACGAAACAAAGTTTTCCTTGCCAAAAGAACTGAATATTCGTGTTCAGCGACGTCGAAAACTTTTATCAACACTGATAATAAAAGAATATAAAATTTAGGGATTTGCGCCCGACCCTGCCCGTAGTCGGTGGGCGGACGGCAAGTCAGACATTCAAAATTCAATATGTGCAAAATTTGAAATTTTGCTTTGCATTTTCGCTCATTTTGAAACAATAAACAATCAACGGAAACTATATTGAGTTACATCAAACAAAATTAACATAAAATAACAGAAATTAAAAGAATTAGTTGTGTCAGAATTTTGTAATCAAACCGATCAGATTTCGGTGAGCGGACAGCAAGCACACTTATGAGGCTGGAGGTAAGCATTTTCTGTTAAATCCCTGAAATGTTTTAAGTTTTTAAATTGAAATTAAATTTTTTCTAAGCACTTTCGTATTTTTTGGGTTTGTGGATCATTGAAAACAGAAAATTCTCTTTCAAATGATGTGACTCCCGCAGTTGGATCATTAAGTTGGTTCGCAAAGTGGTATTTGGCAAACCACATATAAAGGCGGTATTTGTGCAAAATTTACGGGCGGATCAATGAAAATAATTGCTGGATCATTCACCCCATCTCATGCTGCGTCTGGATCAATCAGTTTTACAAATGGATCATTAAGTGGGGGTGTCAAGGAGACACACGTTAAGATTTGCATTGGATAGTTTCTGTCGGAGGCTTGAAAATGTTTCAGTTTTAGTTTTAGGTCTCTTCCCAAAATAGTTTCAGTTTAAGTTTCAGTTTCAGTGACTGAACTGAAACATCACCAGTGATTACTCAATATGAACTTTTACATTACGTAATTCTTCCCAATCCAGGAAGGATATGTGTTTCTGCAAACTGATTAGTTTTCGAGCAACCATTTCTAAACCGGGAAGAGGTACATGTATTCTCTTGGCCAACCCAAAATCTACACTGTGGCTGGGGTATATTCGGACACTTCGATAGCGGAACCATTGACAAAAACAACATTTTTTATGCATTTGATATTTTGAAATGCTTATGTAAAGCGTAAGGTTTACTTTCGTGTGATGCTGCTGGTGCTGGTCTCCTTTCGGGTATTTTTGACTCATTCGGCTTTAATCTTTTACGTAAATGACTAAAAACTTACAAACGAATCAACTGCCGTGCTCTTTAACATTCTGGTGTAAAGTTGGAAGTGTAGGGGCAACCAAACTTTACGGGTGGAAACTGTGCGCGAATGGAAACGACGAACCTGGAGGAGACTTATGTTCCAGTCGACCTGGGCAGATCTCGCCAAGAACTAAGTGAGCCTAACGAATTGCCAAGGGAACTGACTAAAGGGAGCAAATGGCAGTCTAACTATCCAACTACTAAAGAAACTTTGATTAAATTAAGCACACACTCAGTAAATAATTAGTCTACCTAGACTTGGAGAAAATAACTCGAATATCCTACCTACCGACTATACAATTCTAATACGGTCCTAACTAAATATACCCTAATGGCTCAGCTACTGAGACCACATTTAATAAAAGTTAAACAAAGGGAGCGACTCCCGAAAATACAACAGAACAGCAAGTATAGTTTGTGGCAGAGAAGGAAATCATAATAAGATACAAGTATAACAAAATTCAAACAGTATGGGAAAACGGAGACATGAGCAAATTTAGACTAGTCCAAAAATAAAACACTCACACAATAAACGGCACTTTAAATAGAAACCCCACCTAACAGCCAAAGCCAAACTCTAAATAAAGTTCCCTCTAAAAAATCCCTAAGCCGTCGCGGTTGATAATAATTTTGGGTATGACCTCATAAAACTATTTCTAAGGTAAAATACTAGGTTACAAATTTTTAAATAAATCGAAACACTATATCAGCCAACCTAAGCTAGACTCTCAAGGTCGCCTTGGAGCCACTCAATAAGAAAAGAAATAGCAACCTACAAACGTCGTAGGCTGTGGGTCCAAAAATAAAACGTAAAAACAGGCGCACGTTAGAGAGCAAAGATAACCGACCTCACGCTAGGCTGCAAAAATGAGAGACTGACTGGTTTTAAAGTGAAGGCTGAGAAAGACGCCTGGTGAATTTTGATTGGCTAGTTTTGAGACCCCCTTTGCAAACTGGATGCTCGGCGAGCATCAAAGAAAATTCAAAAGACAAGCAGCGCCACCTAGTCGCTAAGTGGGCTGAATAAAACACGCACATTTTAACATAAGAAAACAAACACTTTCAAGCTATTTTCACTCTAAATTTACACAACATATATTTCTTATCGAAAATACCACTCTTACTAAAATTTAACACTAAAATAAACCCACTAAAAATTACACATAACTTACACATTACATCACACACATTACATCTCCCCAGGGCTTACCGCCCGAGCTCCCGCGAGGGACACATAAACCAAAAGAAAGGAAGAAATTTACCCCAAAGAGAAAATTTTTGACTGAATTTTGGTAAATGGGTCTCAGGACACAAGTAAAACAAAACACAAGAAAGGATTACAAGAATACAAAACTAGACTAAACTTGACTAAATAGAAAACATAATAAAAATGACATGGCGTCAAAAGACTTGTGAAGACCAGCCATAAAAACACGCATGGAGAACTGCCATATTAATGCCACGGGGAGGTGCGTGAATGGGCGACCCATGATCCTCCAGCCGCAGCGGCGGGGATCCCGTACCTGTATTACCAGAAAAACCAAACTAAACAAAATAAGAACCGAAATGTCAGCTTCGTATGGGTCTCTTCAAACTAGGGTATGGAGGTAGCCTCCCGCTAAACTTAGAGTGCGCCATCTCCGGCTGGGTGGGTGGGGGGCCTAGCCTCGCATCGCTAACTCAGTTCCCTGCGGATCTCCTGCAAAATTAGAATGACAAAAGATAATTAATAAAGTAATTTAGGGGAATAGGTAATGAAATGAATTTAATCCCAGTGTTTCGCGTGTAAGTAGGAGTGAGTTTGTGGAATCTTTAAGTAAAATATAAGTATTAAATTAAATTAAAGGAGTTACAAAGTAACCCCAAACATGCTTAAGCATGTATAAAAAGGACCAAAAGGGTACGGAGAGTCCCCCAAGTACCCTCGTGGTACTTATGAAAATAAAATAAATTAAATTAAGAGGGGTTAAAATGGAATCTTAAAGTTACTAAAAACGCGAAACACTGGTTAAAATGTTAGTAGAAAGTCCCTTAAAATAAGAATTTTGGAGAAGATCCTCCCAACCGCGCATGCAGGCCTTAAGACAGAATGGGGGCATATAATTCGGGAACTACTTTGGCGCTCTGGAGTGGGAAACAAAACTGACATTTAACCAAGAAATTTTTATAAAAAGAAGCAACTAACAGGTACCAAAAAGGGGCAGGAACCGTTGGGACAACTAAAAGAAATAGGTAAAAATAATTTTGATAAAAATGTGGCGGCAGTAAGGGACACAAATTGGGACATGGCTGGTGCGTCACGCATCTTCTGACGTTGCGTCAGGTTACGAAAAATACTAATCAAAACACAGAAAACCCGCAATCAAACCCGTTAATAAAATACGAAAAGAAAGGAAACTTCAAGAAAAGAATAAACCCGATTTTAGTAAAACTTTTGAAATATAACTTTGGTTAAGTGATTAAAGCAAACGAAATACGAACATAGCATATAAGACTATACAACGAATCACAAATAAGAATCAAAATTATGCATAGAACACAGGCAAAAATCACGGCAAGATACACAGAATTTGGTTAATTTTTAAGATAAAGCTCCTGGAAAATGGTAAAATGTTAAGTATATATATGGTTAAGAATTCTAATGTTTTAAATAAGAAAACTCAAGAAAATGGTAAAATGTAAGTAGATATATAAAGAAACTCCAAAATTTAGAATAAAACTCGGAAAAAAATGTTAAGTTTTTAACTGTTAAGAACGCCACAAAAATACGACACAAAAGTTAAAAAGGCAAACATCTGTATTTAAAGCAAAAATGAACTAGTTCAAAAGTCACCAATTGGGAATCGTCTTCATCAAGCATGGATCTATATACAGTAGAGCGTCTATATCGCTGGAATGGCACAGATCGGGAATAAGGCATAATTTTGAGCAAAGCATCTTCATCGGGGAGTCAAAATCAGGGGTCAAAATTCAGGAGAAAGTCATCAAAGGGCAGTCTTCATAATTGAGCAGTCAAATCAGGGATATTAGTCCAAATAGGGGTAGGCAAGTCAAGGATAATGGTCCAAATAGAGGTAGTCAGTGATTGAGATTCAGGTCAAGAAAATGGCAATGATGGTAAAAGCAATGATATGACATAAAGAGGAAGAGTAAATAACGCCGCCGCTGGATGGACTGATAATGATATGATAGGACACCTCCGCCGTTGATAGAATACCTCCGCCGTTAATAAGAGACCTCCGCCGTTACAATGATACCTCCGCCGTAAATGATGTTACATCCGCCGTAAAGGATAGGGAAAGGGACAGGGTTACAACTCCACCGTCGCGGTAGGTTGAGCCAAATACGTATAGTTACACCAGTCGCTGGTGGTAACTGGGGGGGGGGGCCGGGGGGCGGTTTAGAAACGGTTCCAAACCGGACTGTGGCGATCAATGGGGAGACGGGAAGCAGCACGATGAGGGGCGGAAGGATCAAAAATAGCGACGCAGATACACGGACTGTAGACATTTTTCTCCTGTCCGGGGGGTGCCAATCCATCAATATATTCTCCTGTACGATTCACCGACATGCGCAGCGCAGCCGATCTCAGTTCCGTGGGCGGGTTATCCACGGCAAAGAATGGCGGGGCCATTCGGCCGGTTCTCCAATTCTCCCGTGCATGTTCAATTCTCCTCCGGATGACCTGAATAAACGCGTCATACTCCGCCTGAGGGAGGGGAGTCCGCGATTGCCAGTCCGAGTAAAAATCCTGAGGTCCTCCCTGGGTAAACCAGAGAAGGATCACAGTCCAATAATTACCATGGATAGACGCCCCGCTAAACCAGACCTCACGCCGGAACCACTGATCAAACTGCTCATGTTGGAGGTCCTCAACTCCACGCACCCTTGCCCGTGCCGGCAGGGCCGGACGAAAGCCCCAAAACGTCTCGCCCGAGGCTTCGCCATAGAGAGCCGCTGGATGACGCAACATGTACTCGCGGAGTTCCTCCGACTGGTAGAACGTATCCCAATGAATGCGACACATAGTTCGCACCTGATAGCCTCCCTTCCAGGAATCGACAGCAAAGGAATAAGGTTCCACCTCCAGACGGTGTCGCACCTCCAGTTTGATTTCAGTGCCCGGGCGGTTTGGATCAAGGGTAATGTAGCGTAGCGCTTCCGCATGGCACGCAAAGTCACTCTTCCGGTGTTGATAGATATATTCCGGCATGGGAAAGACGATACCTGGCTCTTGAGCTGTACGCAGCCCACCTTCAACGGGGTGCATGTACGAATTCTGGCAGTATTGGCGAAAATACGGGACCAAAAATTCTCGCGAATCTACGGCACGGACGCCCTGCATAGGTGGCTGGTACCAGTACCAGAAAGCTCTCCGCACAGCTTCCATTCGGTCCAGTTCCTGGACTGCGGCGCAGTACACGTCCCTGAAACCCCGCGAAGCTGGTCGAGAGAAGACATGCTCATAAGGTGACAGTTCCGGGACACATCGACGGAGCAGCTCCGCATGACCCCACACGGCGGAGTTCACCACCTTAAAGATCTCAACCTCTGGCTCCGGGTCTTCATACGGGGAGTACTCGATCTTTTTGAACTTCCAAGTCGCAATAAACCCGGATCGGTCCGTCGTGCGCCGGTCGCCGGTCTCGAAATACTGGAACATGTCTGGATGGTCTTCTCGAAACATCTGTTTTAATTGGTCCAATAATTCCATGGTCATAGTCACCGGGGTTTGGCTCACATTAACAAACCAGTTCAGAACTACCTGACGAAAAGCAACCAGCGCTGGGTGAGGCGTTTCTCTGCCCACCGCGACTGGGAGCTGCTGACCCTTCCATCTACCCCAAAAATCCTGCCAATAGACCGCTGGAGGCGAAATTGCAAGGTGGCCAACCTGTTCCGGGTATGGCTGTTGCATCTGAAATGGGGGGTAGACCGGCTCACTATGATTGTGCAGCAGACTCTTCCCATACTGCTCGTGTTTCACGACAATGTGTTGCTCATGGAGAATTTCCCTGAATGATGGAAAGTTACCGGCGGTCCGCGTACGTTGGCTATCGAGGACCTGTTCATAAGTAGCTGGAACCCCAAATGGAGGTAATGGCGCCGTCTTCCTTTTGCGCGAGGGCTCCTCGGGGTAAACCCGGGCCTGACGCTGTTGGCTAGATGATCGAGAACGATAAGATTCATGCCGATCGTCGTCGCGACGTCTCGATTCCACGGGGGCAGATGCTGGTTTCCAATTATAAGATGCCCGCCAGTAACCGCTCGTACCAGGTCGCTGAGCCTCAGGAATCTGTGGCCCCTGAACCGTCGCTGTTCGTGGTGAAAAGACCGATCTATGCTCTCTTGAAGGTGATTTGGTAGGACGTCCTCGACCCTTAAATTGAGGTCCTTGAGACTGCGTGGGCCGCAGCGGCCGCCATTCCTGGTAGCTTGTGGATGGTCTCTGGTCTCTTTCGTCCCGTCGTTTCCGATCCCTAGACCGAGAATCATGACCCAAATCGTCGCGACAGGTGTAATAATCGGAACCACGTGAGTGCGACCGGTCCCTTCTTCGATACCCTGCATCTCGTGATGCCGACGCCCCATAGTCATCGCCCAGGGTTCCTCGACCGTCACGGTCTTGTGCCCATTTCTTGGGTGGTGGCCCTGCATAACCCGATGCCCGCGAAGATGTAGAACTATCCCGTCTTTCCTCCCGTCTAGAGGGTAGGGATCCGGTCGGAGGCGCTCCGAACCGTGGTGGGTAAGCAGATGAAGGCGTAGTCTCCTGCGTTGAGCGAGCCGTACCTTGGGATGGGACAGGTCGAAAAACTGGGACCGGTGGAATTGCTGGAGCCATCATGACTGGAGCAGGTGGCGGTGCAGCCGCTGCAAGCGCTGCCATATGCTGCGTCTGTGGTCGAGGCGCATAATTAGTGCGCACACCCCATGGGACTGCGGCAGACAAAGGCATAGGCATGCCCGCTGCACGAGATCCCCGATAAATAAGACCTCGCCGGTGTAATGTAGGACCCGGGGGAAGCATTAGAACGTCCAGCTCTTATCGAATCGATCCGAGCCAATTTAAGCCGGAGAAACTCCAGCTGATCTCTAATGCTCGCCTGTTCATCCCACTCCTCTTCGACCACCTCACCCTGATCGGTGGGTGACAGGAATTCGTCGGTCTTCTGTGAGACCTCATCTTCGTGGTGGTCGTCGTGACCCTGATCCATGACATCGTCAAATAATTCCCCCCGCTTGGAGGCCTTATTTTTGGCCGAATCCGATCGCAAGAATGGTCTACTAAGCGCAGCGCTTGTAGAGGCAGGGCCCGCCGAGGCCTGGCTGGACGATGATTGAGTGGAGGAATTTTTACTCAAGTTAGATGGGGGAAATAGCCGCCCAAACCCATCTGGATTCAACGGCCGGCTGTCCGCCGCGTCGCTTGAAGAGGCCGTATCGGCCGGCTTGGTCGCAGCCTTTGTCGTTTTCGTCGGGGAATGTTGAACAGACATTGATAGAATAGGCAAGAAAAAATTACAGCAAAACGAGAATTAACAATTAAGCACGTACAATTAATGAAACTAGCAAATTAAATTAAAACCAAACAGTTAAAAGAACAATCAAACAATTTATACAAGAACAATATTAGGAGATCAAATCTGAGAAGACACAACACAAATACACCACTAAAATGACAAAAACCGAAGGGCAAGAAAACGACAATAAACTAGAACAGGGACAATAAAAAGAAAAAGGTCAAAGACTGGCAGCCTAATGTAAAGTTGGAAGTGTAGGGGCAACCAAACTTTACGGGTGGAAACTGTGCGCGAATGGAAACGACGAACCTGGAGGAGACTTATGTTCCAGTCGACCTGGGCAGATCTCGCCAAGAACTAAGTGAGCCTAACGAATTGCCAAGGGAACTGACTAAAGGGAGCAAATGGCAGTCTAACTATCCAACTACTAAAGAAACTTTGATTAAATTAAGCACACACTCAGTAAATAATTAGTCTACCTAGACTTGGAGAAAATAACTCGAATATCCTACCTACCGACTATACAATTCTAATACGGTCCTAACTAAATATACCCTAATGGCTCAGCTACTGAGACCACATTTAATAAAAGTTAAACAAAGGGAGCGACTCCCGAAAATACAACAGAACAGCAAGTATAGTTTGTGACAGAGAAGGTAATCAAATAAGGTACAAGTATAACAAAATTTAAACAATATGGAAAAACGGAGACATGAGCACAGTTTAGACTAAACCGAGAATAAAACATTCACACAGTAGATGACACTTCAAATAGAAACCCCACCTTACAGTCAAAGCCAAACTCTAAATAAAGTTCCCCCTAAAGAAAATCCCTAAGCCGTCGCGGCTGAAAATAATTCTGGGTATGACCTCATAAAACTAATTCTAAAATAAAATACTAGGTTACAAATTTTTAAATAAATCGAAACACTATATCAGCCAACCTAAGCTAGACTCTCAAGGTCGCCTTGGAGCCACTCAATAAGAAAAGAAATAGCAACCTACAAACGTCGTAGGCTGTGGGTCCAAAAATAAAACGTAAAAACAGGCGCACGTTAGAGAGCAAAGATAACCGACCTCACGCTAGGCTGCAAAAATGAGAGACTGACTGGTTTTAAAGTGAAGGCTGAGAAAGACGCCTGGTGAATTTTGATTGGCTAGTTTTGAGACCCCCTTTGCAAACTGGATGCTCGGCGAGCATCAAAGAAAATTCAAAAGACAAGCAGCGCCACCTAGTCGCTAAGTGGGCTGAATAAAACACGCACATTTTAACATAAGAAAACAAACACTTTCAAGCTATTTTCACTCTAAATTTACACAACATATATTTCTTATCGAAAATACCACTCTTACTAAAATTTAACACTAAAATAAACCCACTAAAAATTACACATAACTTACACATTACATCACACACATTACATCGGGATCAGTCCCGTATTTTTAGGCCAAAAGACAAGAAAATTTTGGTTTTTCGCCATAGGCTCTCAATAGGTAGTCCAGGACACGGGATTGATTATTGCAGCTGGAAAGATGACACGAAAAAGAACATTTTTGCTGTTACAATGTTTGAGCTATCTCCAGTGGTTAAGTCAGTACAAGCAAAAAACTGTTTTGAGGGTCAAAAAATGGCCATTTTTGAGGAAATCAGTTTTATCAAAATTACTGCCACTGCCACATGTTAAGGACAAAGTTGTCTTAATTATACTCAATCGATACAGCGTCTAAATGCACATTTTATGAATGCCTATTAGCCGAACTTGATTGCTTTAAGCTAGAGATTTGGCCGAAAAACCATTTTGGCGAAACTGCGATTATTTTGTTTCGAACATCGATTTCTAAAAAACTACTCGACGGATACCGGAGATTTTTGGCAGAATCGAAATTCATACTTCTGCGGAGGGACGATTTTCTTGGTTTGAGCTAAATCAACTCCAGTTGCGAGAAAACTGAATACAAACTTGCGAAATGTCGTGTCGCCGCTTGCCGGATTTTCTGGAGTATTGAGGCTTGTTGAGCCAAGTCCAAAAAACGTCCCTCGGCCCACATATCCTATGTAATGATAGCACAAGAAAAAATTTTGGCCAATTCTTCAGTTTTGAGAAATCATGTTCAAAAATGTTTGGTCTATATTGATCCTGTTAGATGTCAGCATGTACGAAAATTTCTGGTAGTTTTTTTGTTAATTTTGCCAGAAGCTCATGTGAATCTACAGATAATAAGCTTTAAAACGATGTACAAAGCTCTTTCCAACTCCCCCAATTACGAAAGTTATAGCGTTTTAAAATATCACCACAAAAGCCCTGCCTGCACAAAGGGATACCACCACCTTAATAAATTAAGAACTTTTAAAAATACATGTTGCATATATTCAAAAAAGCGTACAAACAAAGCAGTACAAACTACAAAAAACTTAAACTGTTCAAATATCTGAAAAAGTTAAAAGCCGCGTTTTGCACCATCTGTTCTCTGTTTGGGAGAACGCTCTAGAAATGTAATTTAAGGTTTTAAACTCACGAAATGCGCCATAAAATTCCATACATTTTCAGCAGATACCTACTGCTAAACTACCACTCTTCAACTTCTATTATTCCTAGTTTCAAATTATTTGCAGGATACACTTGAGATAAAGCAACATATAATCTCTTTCAATTCAAACTATCCTAAAGACGGAATTTTATACAATTTCTTAACGCTGTCTGTCACCGACAGACATACGAATTTGGTCTTCTTTTGTTGGTTTATGACACTGTTGGGTCCGCCAAAAAAAGTATTCTGACAATCAATTTTTTGAGCCAATCACGGGCAGGATTTGACTGTTGTGAGTCAAGCAGTTGAAAAACCCGGAAGCTTCCGCATTTTTTCCAATTTAAAAATCTTTAACTGTCTTAATGCACAGCTCGCTCTCAACAGCGTCGCACTGAAACTGTTTCCACACGTCTTTCAATTCTGACTTTTCTCAATTCATAGATCATTCTTCTGAACACGAGTATTCTATTTTTAGAATTATTTCCGGTCAAAAGTAAATCAGATTGCAGGAAAAGGTCCGGGGTATTATCTCGTTTACCCCCCCAGTACTCAAAATCCTTAAAACTTGACCAAATGAGCTACAATTTGGTGTGGGTATGCTTTCGACCACGCCGAGTTCAAATATCACAAAATTTTTTCGATTTCGCGAAACTAGATTTTTTTCGATTTCTAAGGGGGGACCAAGGGAAACCGAAAAATTTTTTGTCATCGATTTAGTTGAAAAGATGTATATAGGGGTTTTCGAGGTCGTAGAACACGAATCTGGAGTCCGTTTTTCGTTTCAGCTTTTCGTTAGCTCAGTAAAAGCTAAAAATTTAAGCTTAAGAAGTAAGCTTGTTCTGAGCTAACGAAAAGCTGAAACGAAAAACAGACTTCAGATTCGTGTTCTACGACCCCGGAAACCCCTATATACATCTTTTCAGCAAAATCGAAGACAAAAAATTTTTCGGTTTCCCTTGGTCCCCCCTTAGAAATCGAAAAAAAATCGAATTTCGCGAAATCGAAAAATTTTGCGATATTTGAACTCAGCGTGGTCGAAAACATACCCACACCAAATTTTAGCTCATTTGGTCAAGTTTTAAGGATTTTGAGTACTGGGGGGGTAATCGAGATAAGACCCAAGGTCCGACTTGAGTGGGATCAAGAAGTTGCTGTAAATGAAAAGAATTCTCCATTTGGAAAACCAACCTATTATTACCGCCCCCTTTCCCGGGTTCGTTACACAAAAATGTGATCCAGTCTCTCCACGCCCCTCCTTCGAAGCATGGGCCTCTTTCTGCAATCTGACTGTATGCTGATGATTTTTTGGCGGACCAACAGTGTCATAAACCAACAAAAGAAGACCAATTCGTATAACTGTCGGTGACAGACAGCGTTAAGAAATTGTATAAAATTCCGTCTTTAGGATAGTTTGAATTGAAAGAGATTATATGTTGCTTATATCTCATGTATCCTGCAAATAATTTGAAACTAGGAATAATAGAAGTTGAAGAGTGGTAGTTTAGCAGTAGGTATCTGCTGAAAATGTATGGAATTTTATGGCGCATTTCGTGAGTTTAAAACCTTAAATTACATTTTCTAGATGGTTGCTCTCCAAACAGAGAACAGATGAAGTAAAACGCGCTTTTGAATTTTTCAGGATATTTGAACAGTTTAAGTTTTTTGTAGTTTGTACTGCTTTGTTTGTACGCTTTTTTGAATATATGCAACATGTATTTTTAAAAGTTCTTAATTTATTAAGGTGGTGGTATCCCTTTGTGCAGGTGAGTTTATGTAGCGATATTTTAAAACGCTATAACTTTTGCAATTGGGGGAGTTGGAAAGAGCTTTGTACATCGTTTTAAAGTTTATTATCTGTAGATTCACATGAGCTTCTGGCAAAATTAACAAAAAAACTACTAGAAATTTTTCGCACATGCCGACATCTAACAGGATCAATATAGACCAAACATTTTTAAACATGATTTCTCAAAACTGTAAGCAATGGCCAAAATTTTTTCTTGTGCTATCATTACATAGGATATGTGGGCCGAGGGACGTTTTTTGGACTTGGCTCAACAAGCCTCAATACTCCAGAAAAAATCCGGCGGGTTGGCGAGCACGACATTTTGCAAGTTTGTATTCAGTTTTCTCGCAACTGGAGTTGATTTAGCTCAAACCAAGAAAAATCGTCCCTCCGCAGAAGTATGAATTTCGATTCTGCCAAAAATCTCCGGTATCCGTCGAGTGGCCTTTAGAAATCGTGATGTTCGTGGTAAAATAATCGCAGTTTCAGCTAAATGGTTTTTCGGCCAAATTTTAGCTTAAAGCAATCAAGTTCGGCTAATAGGCATTCATAAAATGTGCATTTAGACGCTGTATCGATTGAGTATAATTAAGACAACTTTGTCCTTAACATGTGGCAGTGGCAGTAATTTTGATAAAACTGATTTCCTCAAAAATGGCCATTTTTTTGACCCTCAAAAAAAACAGTTTTTTGCTTGTACTGACTTAACCACTTGAGATAGCTCAAACATTGTAACAGCAAAAATGTTCTTTTTCGTGTCATCTTTCCAGCTGCAATAATCAATCCCGTGTCCTGAATTACCTATTGAGAGCCTAGTGAGAAAAACCAAAATTTTCTTGTCTTTTGGCCTAAAAATACGGGACTGATCCCGATGTAATGCGTGTGATGTAATTTGTAAGTTATGTGTAATTTTTTAGTAAAGGCTTATTTTAGTGTTAAATTTGGGTAAGAGTGGTATTTTCGATAAGAAATATATGTTGTGTAAATGTAGAGAGAAAATAGCTTGAAAGTGTTTGTTTTCTTATGTTAAAATGTGCGTGTTTTATTCAGCCTAATTTAGCGACTAGGTGGCGCTGCTTAATCTTGAGAATAACATGTAACTGAACGAAGTAC
>JASAND010018516.1:0-13220 GCA_030248195.1 Trissonchulus latispiculum
GACCGTCCGCTGTGGAAGCGATTATGGCACTGGGGGCCTTTAGTTGCATTGTGGATTGTGGCAATGGTCTCTGGAGCCACACTGATGTGCCTTTTGGAATGGTGGCCGCCCCTGTCCTCCTACTGGGCCACGCTCAACTTGATTGCCTTCCTAAGCTGGATTTATCTGACTTTGTCAAATTTCTTCCTGGCAGCTGAAGTGGGTCCAGGCTATGTGCCTTTGGGATGGCAGCCGGTTAGTTTACAGTTTGTGTAAATAGTGAATGGTCATGTTTGTTTGATGCTCTTATTTCACTGGTATTATCGTATGTTGACTCACTAAACTCCTAGATAAAATAAAAATTTGAGGGGGGATACGTATATACCTGTATTTCGGTGTGTTTTGTTTGTTATAGAAGCGACATTAGTGTTGCTGTGGCTGTTGTTATTTGTGAAAAGCTTAGAACTGATTAATGTCAAATTTTTTGTACCACTTATGTACTACGTACGAACTCTACGTATTTAAAGTCGTATGTGCACGTGCTTAGTGCGTACTGCATTGGTGTATATACATATGTATATTTATTTTTACAAACTAGCTTCAGTTATTGTTTTCTTTTTTCAGAACAATCCTTTGGACTGTGCAAGACTACAGTATTGTTCTGCCTGCGAAGGCTATAAATCTCCGAGATCTCATCATTGCAGGAAATGCGGTCGGTAAGTGTACTAAATTTGCACCGGTATTGTATACGTACTCCAACTGCAGAAAAGAGTGCAACTGTTAAAAATTCGGCGACGCTGGACAATTTAGGGTAAAAATGGTAAAATTTTGCAGTTTTCGGCTTATGGGGGGCGGCCTTTAATGAGGAGGGCTCCTCAATAGGGGGGACCTTCCGAATGGGGTGGGGCGGCCCACCAACCACCTCCCCCTCACTAGAATAAGTCAGGAAGTAACAGCGCCCGTCTTACCGCATAGGTCGGTTAAGTTTTCTCGCCATTAGCCATTCGGCCTTTTTGAATTTTATTTTTGTAATCCCAAAAACCGCCCGGAAAAGCGCCCATGGTGATTACTTGGAAACTAGGTTACAGTTGCAATTTTGTTAATTTTCGATAAACTAGGCAAATTTGCAACCAATGTCAGTAAATTCTACGTTGATCTATCGAGGAATATACGTAATATATATACGTATGTACGATTGATGCCGAACCAGAAAGTGCAGCTTTATGACTCAATGCTATGCTTTAGTCACAATTTGTGGTCTAATGATGCATTGTAAAATCCGAAAAAACGTCGATCTAGAAATTGGTGTGCAATCGGCGTTTTATTGGGTGGGCCACTGTTTGGCATAATACGGTATATATATAACTTGAACTTATGCGCGTAATTTTAAGTGTAATTTGCATATAATTTAGTTTAGTTGCCGAAAATTTAAATTTGCAACAGTATTAGTAAACGTGGTGTTCGGTTTTTTCAGGTGTGTGATAAAGATGGATCATCATTGTCCTTGGATTAACAATTGCGCCGGCCATCGCAATCAGGGCTTCTTTATACGATTCCTTTTCTGGGCCGTTGTAGGCTGTTTCCATGGCGCCTGCATTTTGGCGCCAAGCATATATAGAGCAATATTTAGGGTTAGCTTTTCCTCTGGGTTTTCTGCTGGATTACCCCTCCACCTAAATTCTAACATCTTCCTCACACTCAAAAAACGCGAAACTGTACCGCATTTTCCGTAAACTAACGGGTTTCACCGAATGTTTGGAGGTTTTGTCTACAATTTCAGCCCATTTCAGCCTGTCTACAATACATAAATAGTTGGAGCCCCCTATTATTTGGCATGTTTTGTCAGTATGAAGTTCAGAACTAGCAAAAAAATCTAATTTACTCTATACTACTTACCATTTGACTTAAAATCCAAGTGAGAAGAAAGCAGTCAACGATGGTTGGTTTGGTTGATTCGTTGGTATCAAGTCCGTAATGATAAGAGTATACCACTAGGCAAGCTCTATGTTATCAGAGCAAACACTGTGCTCTGTTCGATAACGGCTGCCCCCCCCCCGGAAATTAGACCCATCACTTCAAAGAAATTCTCACGCTATGTTTGTGTTCTAAAGAGCTCGAAGCAGGCACAAAATTCGTTTACACACTGCTTGCGTTTTTGAGCTTAAACATATAAACACGGAGTGAGCGAAAGCTTACTGCCGTTTCGACTAGGTACTGATTTGTGGGATGGCCTTTAGCGAACAGAGCATAGTTTTTGCTCTGATAGCATAGAGTGTGCCTAGTGGTACACTCTTATATTCCGAAAAGGGAAAAATAATGGCACGTAACCTAATCTAACGTACCCTAACTGTAACTTGTTCCTATAAATTATATTATGTACTCTTGTTGGTATTAATTAACTAGAGGGAAAAATGCCCTAGACGGGCATGCAGTGGCTAGAATAGGGAAAGAAGGAAGGGCGGAAAACGCCAATATAATTGACAGTCGGCGCTGAAAATGATAGAAACTAGATTCAGCGCCGAATAGGGAAAGCAGTCGGCGCTGAAAATGATAGAAACTAGATTCAGCGCCGAATAGGGAAAGCAGTCGGCGCTGAAAATTATAGAAACTAGATTCAGCGCCGAATAGGGAAAGCAGTCGGCGCTGAAAATTGTAGAAACTAGATTTAGCGCCGAATAGGGAATGCAGTCGAGTAGCGTGGAACAGGCAATTCCTCCGTCCATCCTATTCGCGTGAACTGCTCTTTCTTCTTTCGGATTTCTTCATGAAGTACATAAACTGCATTGTCTATTAGTTTTTTACTTTGTTCCAATTAAAAATACTCTGTTACGCATTTGGAGCTTTAATAATTTCGCTCTTAATAATAGTCTAAAACAAATTAAAAGTGTCATTGATCGTTAAAAATGTTGTGTTGGAAAAGCCGATAAAAGTATGTGCCAAAATGAAATCTTAATCCTGTCAATATTAGGACATTAAAACGTGATGGCAGTAGATATGCTACAGTCGCGAGGCTCAAGTAAGTCTAAAAGTAGAGAACCCAGGGAGTTTCTAGATTGCTGTTTAAGACAAAATTGTATGCGAAAGCAGCCGCTCATATCAACATATTATTGTAATTCACGCGAGTAGGTATAAAACCCATTCACAGTTAATGAGATTACCGTATCGAAGGTAAGATTGTTAGAGAAATGAACTGTTGAGCTAGATATATCGCAATTCACGCGAATAGGATGGACGGAGGAATTGCCTGTTCCACGCTACCCGACTGCATTCCCTATTCGGCGCTGAATCTAGTTTCTATAATTTTCAGCGCCGACTGCTTTCCCTATTCGGCGCTGAATCTAGTTTCTATCATCTTCAGCGCCGACTGCTTTCCCTATTCGGCGCTGAATCTAGTTTCTATCATTTTTAGCGCCGGCTGTTTTCCCTATTCGGCGCTGAATATAGTTTCTATCATTTTCAGCGCCGACTGTCAATTATATTGGCATTTTTCCGCCCTTCCTTCTTTCCCTATTCTAGCCACTGCATGCCCGTCTAGGGCATTTTTCCCTCTAGTTTCTTGCATTTTTCCGCTTTAGCGTTTTTCTTCGCAGGATTATTTAATAAATAATATAAAATGAATAAAATGCCGTAAAAAATATTTGAAAAACCCGATAGTATAGGGCATTTTTGGTGTTAAGAACGTTTAGGGCATTTTTGTCATTTCTACGGAGCATTAAATGTTTATATTGGTTTGTGTGTGTACCAGAGGGTTTATCTGAAAAGAGAACCGGGGAGGGGTTGGAAAAATGTGGAAAACGCTATTGTTTGAAAGAACGCATTGGTTTAGCGCTGCGTGGGGGTACGGGCATTTGAAAAAACACCATTGTCAACGTACGTACGTGTACATCAGTGACTTTTACAAAGGCTTGCCGGAAAAGATGACGACGGGGGGGCCGAACGCTCACCGGGAGGGGGAGTCACGCTGCGTGTGGATGCGGAAATTTGAAAAAGCAATTGCTTCTGCACAGAATAAAACGTTTGCAAAGAGTATTTTGGAGCACAGGTTGGAGGGGGGCCGAACGCCAACCGGGGGGGGGGGGGGCGTCGCGCTGCGTGGGCGTGGGGAAATTTGAAAAACGCAATTGTTTCCGTAAGTACGTGTACATCAGTGACTTTTACAAAGGCTTGCCAGAAAACATGACGACGGGGGGCCGAACGCCCACCGGGATGGGGGAGTCGCGCTGCGTGGGGTACGGAAAATTTGAAAAAACGCAATTGTTTCTGCATCAGAAAACGTTAACAGAGGGGCTATCGGAAAAGAGGATGACGGCGGGCCGAACTCCCACCGGGGGGGGGGGTCGTCGCGCTGCGTGGGGTACGGAAAATTTGCAAAAGCGCAACTGTTTCAGCATCAGAAAACGTTAACAGAGGGGCTATCGGAAAACAGGATGACGGGGGGCCGAACTCCCACCGGGGGGGGGGTCGTCGCGCTATCGGTCCACTTTGAAGGGGTCCTCCAATGAGAAAAAATGTTCGCCTGACCAAAGGCTTTCATTTGATACCAAACTTGGCTACTTTTGGAAAAAATCGTTTTTTGACCAGTGCGGACCCTGGTCAGGGCGCCACAGGCCGCTGGGGCCACTTTAGAGGGGTCCTCCAATGACAAAAAGTGTTTGCCTCACCAAGCGCTTTCATTTGATACCAAATTTGCAAACTTTTGGAAAAATCGATTTTTGACCAGTCCGGACCCTGGTCAGGGCGCCACAGCTGGCTAGGGACACTTTAGAAGGGTCCTTCAATGACAAAAAATGTTCGCCTCTCACCAAGGGCTTTCATTTGATACCAAACTTGGAAATTTTTTAAAATATCGATTTTTGACCAGTCCGGACCCTGGTCAGGGCGCCACAGGCCGCTGGGTCCACTTTGGATGGGTCCTCCAATGACAAAAAATGTTCGCCTCACCAAGGGCTTTCATTTGATACCAAACTTGGCCACTTTTAGAAATGGATTTTTGACCATTTTGGACCGGTTCGGACCCTGGTAAGGGCGCCACAGGCCGCTGGGTCCACTTTGGAGGGGTAATCCAATGACAAAAAATGTTCGCCTCGCCACGGGCTTTCATTTGATACCAAACTTGGCCACTTTTGGAAAAATCGATTTTTGGTCATTTTGGACCGGTTCGGACCCTGGTAAGGGCGCCACAGGCCGCTGGGTCCACTTTGGAGGGGTAATCCAATGACAAAAAATGTTCGCCTCGCCACGGGCTTTCATTTGATACCAAACTTGGCCACTTTTTGAAAAATCGATTTTTGGCCATTTTGGGCCCGGTCCCCGGTCCGGACCCCTGGCCAGGGCGCCACAGGGGTCCGGGCGAAACCTACTATAGTTTATGCTGTAGTGCCCCCGCACCCCACCCCAAATCCCAAATAAGAGAGACCTGCTCACTGTGGATCTTTCTGTATAAGAGGTTAAAGTTGGAGTTGCGACACGGTAGGGCCCACCACCATCAGGGTGCCCCCCAGCCACATGGATAGGTTCTAGAGCGAAACTAATGGGCCCTTTAGATTCACCATATAGGGGTTCCTATTCGAATACGAAACCTCAGCCCAACAGCTCTTATGTATAGGGCTGCCTACTCCGTAGGCCCAGACCCCCCCTTTTACACGTCAACTAGTTACCCCTGGCCAGAAAATTACAGGGGCCAGATCCAAAATTCATATAGCCTATCCCGATAAGGCTCATGGGGCCATGCTCCACACCCAACCTCAGACCCATCGGCCCAGCCCAGATGCAGTTATATCGAACAGAAGGATTGACCATTTTTGAAAAAACTATCTTCGAAAAAATCGAAATCCTGCTATGTACACAGACCTATGGGGAGGCCCTACCTAATCCATACTCATTTCCCCAAAAATGGGGAAAAAGTTGTTCAAAAAAAGCCCCATATGGTATAGAAAATCTAAGACCTCCGACCCCTAGGAGGGGGGGAGAAAAAAAAACTGGAGAGAAAGTCGTGCATTGAAAAATTGAATCTGTCATATCTCAAAAACGGCTCGGCCGATTTTGCTCAAATTTGCACAGCATGTACCCCTCGTGAAGTGGTTTTTACTGGTACAATATGAAGGCTCTACCTCAACTCCTCCGCCGGCACCAGGGAAAACTATGTTCCAAGAGGCCGCAATACGCCTTTTTTCCCTATTCTAGGTAGTGCGCTATCGCGCACTACCTGATTGTTAGCTATTGTTTGGCTATTGTCAGTTTTCCAGTATGTATGGTCGTCAGTGTATGTAGAGCTTTATGGTGCTGGGAGGGTATACCACCCCGTCAGGAGGCCATAATGTATTTAGGCAAGGTTTTTGTTCTGAGGAAAGCTTCGTGAAAGGAAAAACTTCATTTAATTCGAAGGTTAGAAATCCACTAGTGGAGGGAGACCAATCTAAATTTTTTAGGTAAACAAACTATATATACGTACGCATGCACACGCATACAATATTAAACATATATATACGTATATACATTCATACATATTTAGTTTTGTTTTGGTTTCAGGTTTGGTACTTATACTATGGCACAGGGAGAGAGCCAATTGTGAATTTAGGCATCTATGGAGTTTTGTATGCGATTTTTTCCTTTGGTCTCGCTGTGGGCGTAGTTTGCGCCGTTGGATTCCTCTGGTCAGTTCAGATGAAGGTGGCCTTGCGTAACCGAACGGCCATTGAAGACTGGATCATTACCAAGGTCTGTATAAGCTGTTTTTGCAAGTATGCCGGAACAGTAAAATTTGGGCTATTACTCATGGTAGCCTACGGCCTACATACGTACTGTCCTTCTTTGATGCGCCGTTAATTTACTTAGTTTATACTGATTGAACCCGTAGCTGCATTAATCCCCTTTGTCTAGGTCTAGGTAATTACATGATAAACTAGAACGCAATCCTAGATTGTGTAGATTCACTGCGCTGTGATAGTTGTAAAATTGTCTCCATCGTTGCAATACTTGCTGACGTAAATTTTTTCGTTTTTGTCAGGCAAAGCATCGACGCCGAAAGGATGAGTCCTCCGGTTCTGGACCTGATGAGCAGCCAGTGGATGACTTCATCTATCCCTATGATCTGGGTTGGCGGGCCAATCTGGGTCAGGTCTTCACTTGGTCCGGCTGGCCTCCCCATGACGGCTTCAGTTGGCCCATTGTCGATGGCTGTGATCAATTTTCACTTAGTGTTAGTGCATAAGCGTGAACACTTGCATAGGAGAAAAATTAGGGTTTTTTCAAAATTCGTCGGGTGGTTTTTTGAGAGTGAGGTCTTCTTATCTCATCGGGCCCAGATTCCGGCTAACTTGTCCAGGCGAGGTGAAATTTAGTATGGGTATGTTTTCGAAAAAGTTAAGTTCAAATATCTCAAAATTTGCTAATTGTTTTTGATTCACAAGGAGGGCCATGGGAAACTGAGTAGTTTTGCACTTCAGATTTCGTTGTAAAGTGTAAAGCTCAAAATAAGTTAATTTTTTGGCGAAGATCGCGAAATTTTGGTTAGCTAATTTGAGGGGTTTTTCTCCATATCACCAAACTCACAGGTATTTTTTAAGATCTAGTTTACGTGTGCTTGGGGGGGGATGTCAAGAAATGATCACACACTGAAGCTTGAAATATATATATTCTTTAAAAAGAGTTTTCATTACTTTTGATCGTATGATGTATAACTTTGAGTCTATTCAATTCCTATGAAAATGCCATCTATAGCGGAGTCAGTTTTCTATGCCAACTAGCTACATGCTACCATACGTTTTTGGTAGCAGAGCGTGGTTACGATCCACGGACCTCTGGGTTATGGGCCCAGCACGCTTCCACTGCGCCAGGTTAGAATAGTCTATGACGCCAGTGCTAAGACAACTGATGGAAGAAGTCTCAACGATTTGATTTACACAGGACCTAACCACATGGAAGACTTAGTAGGCCTCCTTCTCAGATTCCGTCTAAACAAGGTTGTTGCCTTAGCCGACATTGAGAAAGCCTTTCTACAGGTTGGTTTACAACCACAAGATCGAGATAGCACCCGTTTTCTGTGGTTAAAGGATCCTTCCGGGCCAATATCAGACGAAAATATAGAAGTTCTCCGTTTCACAAGAGTTCCCTTTGGAGTTGTCGCTTCACCGTTCCTTCTCCTAGCAACCATAAACTACCATCTATGCCAGAATCCAGGAACTGTGTCGTCGAACATCTTCGGTAATATATATATGGACAACATCTTTTTCAGCGCAGATACCACCAGTGAACTCCATTCCATGTACAAGGAAGCCAAACAGTTGTTCAGCAAGGCCTCAATGAACATAAGAGAGTGGGTTTCAAATGACATGAAGTTCAACGACGCACTACCAGAAGATGACCGAGTCCAAGGAACTGTAGCCAAAGGTCTAGGCCTGTCCTGGGATCCCATCTCAGACGTTCTATCCACCAAAAATGTGGGAGTCGTAACAAAACCTCTCACAAAAAGGAAACTACTCCAAAACGTGGCAAAACTATTTGATCCATTAGGACTATTTGCGCCAGTAACCATAACTGGACGAATACTCATCCAGGAGCTTTGGGCTCTCAAGCTTGGTTGGGACGACGCCCTTCCTAAGGAAAAAGAAAAGGAATGGAGCAAAATAGAAGCGATGTTTCAAGCAGCCAGTTCTGTGAAAATACAAAGACGGATAGACTACGACAAGAATAAGCCTTACCAGCTGGTATGCTTCTCTGATGCCAGTCCTCAAGCCTATGCCGCAGCAGTTTACTTACGCCAGCAATCAGGTAAATCGACACACACAAGGTTGATGTTCGTGAAAGCAAGAGTAGCCCCTCTGAAACCGACCGCAACACTCCCAAGGCTAGAGTTGCTTGGAACAACAATTGGAGTAAGAGCCATAGAATTCGTGGAGAAGCAACTAAGACAAGCAGCTTCTGATAAATGGTTGTTCACAGATTCCCAGATTGTACTGAGCTGGTTAACCACGAAGAAAACTCTACCGACCTACATAAGAAATCGGGTAGAAGAAATTCAACTAAAGAAAATATCTTTCCACTACGTGAAATCTGAAGATAATCCCGCAGATGCTGCGACGAGAAAGTTGAAACCAGGAGCTTTAGGTGATTTGCTCAACCAACAATCTCCCTGGTTTGTTGGACCAAAATGGTTTGCGGAAGGAAACCTGACAGCGCCTAACACGAAGGTTCCTTCGTTTAACATGGATGAACAGAAGAAAAACAATGAAACCACTGGAATAAACACAACCGAATTCACATGCCTTACTACTTACCAAGAAAACCGACCCGAAAATTCGCCATTCAACATAGAATCAGAAAGGTTTTCTTCTCTAGGAAAACTACTGAGAACCACAGCTTATTGCCAAAGATTTCTCTCCTCAACTAAAAGACAAGCTGTTTCACGTTCGCTAACTATAGACCCAAGAGAACTCAAGCAAGCGAAACGACTATGGATAAAGTACCAGCAGGAAGAATTTGCAGCCGAAAAAAACAGCATTCATCAAAAAGACCAAACAAGCTAGCGCGACAGTTAGACTTGTTTTTGGACAGGGATGGGCTTCTCAGATGGAGGCCGCCTACCAACGCGGGAACTAGTTACAACTCGGAAGTTTCCAATTCTACTACACAGGCACCACAGATTCACTAGTCTGTGATAATGGAAACACACCGCAAGCTACTACATTCGGGAGCAAAAGCCACCCTAACAGAGCTACGAAGAATACACTTTTGGGTACCTCACGAGCTTTATCAACCATCAAAAAGAGGATTCTAAGAAACTGCAGGATTTTGTCAAAGAGTTGAAAAGCGGTCCCGCAAAACCACCACGTATGGGACAACTTCCACAAAAGCGTCTAGAATGTTCACCGCCTTCACCCACACGGGTTTGGACTACCTAGGACTGCTGTTCATTAGAGAATCGAAGGGCCAACCACACGTTCGACGTTGGATCACTATCTTCAGCTGCTTCGTCACTAGAGCGGTAGCACCTCGAAGTTGTTGAAGACTGCACTACCGAAGCTGCTATAAATGTGGTCAGCCGATTTATTGCCAGACGGGGTACCCCAAGAACATTGCTTTCAGACAACGCTGCTCAATTCAAGAAAGGGGCGGACGTGATACATGCCATCTGGGGAAAATGGTCCCGGAAACAGAGCTTGAAAAATTGGCAACGTTTTTCTCAACCAGAATAGAATGGAAATTCATACCAGAGCGATCACCCTGGGTAGGAGGATTCTACGAAAGACTGGTGGGATTAGTAAAGGCAATCAGGAAAACTCTGTGGAAGGCAACGATCAACTCAGACGCTTTACGCACGTTAGTTTGCGAAATCGAAATATGGTCACAGACACTCGGCCACTGCTAAATCCTTCGGCTCGTCAGGACCAAATTCTAACGCCTGCATCTTTCATCGCCACATCGTCATCCCTAAACCTCCCTCCCCCAATAGATGACGAAGATGATCCCGACTACGATCCCGATCCCTCTTCGGCTCTTACTCTTTTGAATAGACGGGAATCCAATCGACGCCGTTTACAGCACTTCTGGGACATTTGGAAGACGGCTTACCTCCAGGAGTTACGACAGGCCCACGTTGTCGATTTCAAACAACAGAGAGGGGAAAAGATTTGGAAACCTAAAGTTGGAGCTGTATGCTTGATCAGAGAGAAGACACCACGATCAACCTGGAAAATGGCGCGAATAAACGGAGTTATTGCCTTCCCAAGACGAAGAAATTCGCTTCGTCGAAATGAAGCTTCCTAGTGGGACGGTCAATCGGCGGCGTGTATTGGACCTAGTTCCCTTGGAAGTAGATGAAGACAATGACGACAACACTTAATTCCGGGCCGGGAAGATGTCAAGAAATGATCACACACTGAAGCTTGAAATCTTGAGATATATATTCTTTAAAGAGTTTTCATTACTTTTGATCGTATGATGTATAACTTTGAGTCTATTCAATTCCTATGAAAATGCTACCTATAGCTGAGTCAGTTTTCTATGCCAACTAGCTATATGCTACCATAGGGGGGTTTCACTCCCCCAGACCTGAGCTCACCCCCCCCCCCCAGAGGGGTCCCTCATCCCCCCAGAATCCGAATTTTCCTGTAAAACCGGAAAAATCCGGTTTTTCGGGCCTTCGGCCGCCTCACCCCCCCCCCCAAAACTTCCCCTCCTGCACATGTCTGGTTTAGACTCGAGATTATCTTTCTTCACGAAGTTCGCTAAAGGTTTGCGAAGTTCGCATAATTTTCGCGAAGTTCGCTATGCAGAGTTCGCGAAATATATGCGACGATTTTAGCGAAGTTCCTCCAAACTTCGCTTAAATTTTTTTGGCTGACTTCGTTAGACTTTAGCGAACTTCGCCAAGGCAGCATCTTGAGTGTAAATCAGATTTTAAAACTTTCTTGTGTATTTTTAGTAGAGATGGAGAAATCCTAGCTAGCTATAGATTTGGCGAAGTTCTCTAAATTTAGCTTCGAGCAAGTTCTCCGAGTTTGCGAACTTCGCAAAAAATTAACTTTGTTTTGAGCTATACTGTAGGGGTTCATGGGGTCGCAGAAATCTTAAATCCGTTTTCTATTACGCTTTTGTTACTCTGCATAAGCTAAAGTTGTTAAGATGGAACTTTATACTAAGCTAACGAAAAGCTGGATCAAAAACAGATTTCCGATTCGTGTTCGCGACTACGAGAACACCTACAACTTTACCAGCAGACTCTAAAACAAATTTTTCTGTTGTCTCTTGGTGCACTCTTGCGAATCAAAAGAGTTCTAATTCGAAGCCGAAAATTTTTGCGATATTTGAACTCGGCGTGGCCGACAACATACTCGTACAAAATGTAAACTCACTTTTTCTCGTACAGGTTTGTTGCATATAACTTAGTCTGGGGGAAAGATAATCGTGTCAATGCCCAAGGGTACATTGGTCATCAGTCTTTTGAAGAGCTATTAAGCTGAGCACTGGAACTCTTGATAATTCCATGTTTTTGGAATAAGCTGTGTATGCTTTATCTACTGTTTTGCTTGTTTACACGTAAGTATGTTAATTATTGTATGTCCTGCAGGTTGTGTTGTGTTTCAGGATGAGCAACTGAAACAAAAGGAGGAAAAGCGTCAGCATATCGTTGAGTATCTGATCACGAGGCCCTATTCTGGCTACTTCTTACCCATTACTCATGGCCCAAGGGTGGCCTTTTGTCCCCCGATATCTGATGAACCCTCGAATAGCACTCCAGCCTGGTCAGCATGTTCTGGTATCCAGGTGGAAAAAGTATGCCTTTTGTCGTGCCTCGTTCTTTACCAGGTGAAACGTGATTGTATTTTCCACTTTTCTGGGCTTTTTCAGGCGAAAAAAAGGGAGAGGCCCAAAAAGTGAGGGATCTTAAGTGTCTAAAATCGCCAAAAATCCAGTAAAATTAGTGCTTTTTCTTCATAACTGCTATAACTAAAGCTTAAAGTTAAAAAGTGTCCTCAAATTCAGTTTGGAGTACACAAATAGATGGTTTTTGACCAAACGATTCCGGCGAATCCTCCGGAATAGTTTCAAAATTTTGACCAAAAACACTTTAAAATTTAGCATTTTCTGGTCCCCTAGGGTGATTGAAAAAGTGGGGGTGGGTGCCGTTCCCACCCCTCCCCCAGTAAAAAAGCCCAGCTTTTTTAAACGGTATAGGTTTTTTCCTATGTAGGGAATACTAAGAAATGCTTTTAAGTCTGTCTTTACCAGATAATATAGAAGGCGGATCCACCGACCACTTGCGCATTCACTGTCAGAGGAAGTATGCACAGTCGTAAAAAGACTTGTTATTACAGCATTTACCTTTGTTTTAGGTACTGGCTTTACGGAGAAATCGCAGAGCCCAGTGTCACTGCAGATGGTACTACTAGCTTGTGTTATAAATGCTATAAATAAAATGCTATTTATGCTATAAATTCTTGATCTTATCTGCAAAATATTCTTGAGCTTATCTGTATTGTCACAGACGGATATGAATCTTCTTAAGGCGGTGGAATTGCCAAAGGCTTCTGCACGCTTTTTGTTTTTTCCTATTCCAGTTTAATTTCCATTACTTTCTTTGTTATTCCAAAACATGTCTGTCAGATCTGTTAAAGTGTTAGCTACCCACGACAATGAGAACATAAATTGCGTACATAGCAAGCAGATAGCAGATGGACATTAGATGCAATTAAAGACATGCAGAGATGCCATTGGAAAGCTCACATTTTTATCAAGGGTTC
>JASAND010018517.1:0-11415 GCA_030248195.1 Trissonchulus latispiculum
CTTGAAACATCGGTTTGCTTCGAATTGACTCAGTTTATTGTGGGTTGATAAGTAGAACTCGATTGGAGTCTGCAAGTCGAAGTGAGAACTGCTTTCTTGTGCACTCACATTTAATGTTAGCCTACACCAAGTATATATATATAACGGTTACATATATCCGGTTATATATATATATATATATATATATATATATATATATATACATCCAAAAAGTAGCTAGTTTTGAAGAACTCGTCAAGCTGAGTAAGGAGCGTGCAAGCCTTACGTAGAATGTGCTGTTATAGAGAGCTCGGAGCATTAAAACGGAGCGTGCTTTTACACGTCTAAGCCTAAGCCACTTCTTAAACATAAGATAATATCATGAAACATAGCTAATATTGATCACGAAAAAATTCTCTACATGATGGGTGACCCCATAAAGACGTTTTCCAGAGATTTCTCTATGGGGTCCTGAAAAAAGTCCCCATAGAGACAAATCGTGTCCCCACAGAGCATTCAATCTCGGAAATGTGTCCCCATAGAGCAGCTTATAACGTAATATGTATATATATATATATATATATATATATATATATATATATATATATATATATATATATGTATATATATATGTATATATCAACTTCGACTAAATATCACAGTTAACTACTGATCTGACAAGAATTAACAGAGGGCAATAATGTTAAAACAATCATAAGCCATACAAAAATAAGAAAAACAAAGTATCTGAGCTGAAATACCTGACAAAGTATGAAAACTGTACAATCATTATCCACCCGTGTTTAATACAAAAGCTAATCGCTTGATAAAAATAGATTTATGGCAGGTTTTAGTGAAAGTTATAAAAGCAAAAGTGAAATTCTTTTTCACGAGCTTCCATTTTATCACCCTTTCACGGAACAAATTTTAATTTTCCGTCTTTTTGCGAAAGCTTTATTTCATTTAACCACAGAAATTTCAAATTTTGTGACTTTGAATTTGAATATCTCTGTCACAGGTTGATTTTGAACTCTGATATTTGTCTTTTTGAGAACATATGGTGTATACGTGTATTACGTTTATTATTATATATATTCGGAAACTGCAGGAGAAGAATCCGTTAAACCTCCGGTCTATATCTGGTTACCGGATACAAGTTTAAAAAGCCTGATCTATACTTGTCAGCAAACAGCTAAGCGTCTCGTATTTTTGTCTGTTATTCCTTGAGCCAAAGCATTTCCGAAAATCGGGCCGTATTAGGTTCATGCCCGGTAAGCGGATGTCTAGGGTCAAAATGCTGTGTGTAAGGTACCGACAGGCTAGTCGTACGGTTTCGTTGATTCAATTTTCGGATTCCTCTGGTCGAAATTACTTTGTATGCCGAATTTCAACCGGTTAGGCTGTGCCCAAAACTGTTCAATTTTCTGTATGTAGTCATATCCGGGAATCCGGTTCGACAAAATCAGAAAAATTGTTTTTCCGGACTGGTGCACTCAGAGTTGTAAGCGGGTCCCAATTTCGGCCCACTACTCGTCCACCCGAAAAGTGGTACCCGCCCGCCCCGCCCCGCTACCCGTCAACCGCCATATACCCACAAAATAGTTTCAGTTTCCCTCATTTCTAATGTGATGTGATTTCTTGTAATGTTTCGAAGTGGTTGCCGTACTTTGTAGTACAAATCAGGCAGGAAATGTTCAATTTTTGTTACTTTTGTTATTTTAAAAACTACATATATAGCCTACATTCTGAAGCTGCGCTATAATTGCAAATGCGTAATTTTTGAGCTTTTTTCTCTCCTGTCTTCTAGGGTACCGGTTCCGGTTCCAACTTATAGTAGAACCGGTCCCATATTTACCTGGTACCCTCGGGTATCTGAAACTGGAAACTAAGAAGAGGTTAGGGTCAGGGTCTATTTTTACGAGAATCTGAACCATTAAAGTGTTGGAGAACATCTTAAAACAGATATTGATGAGTCATAAATGAGATCCGTATGATTTCAGCTATTCTTATTATAGAAGCAACAACTTTATAGGAGATGTTCTGGCCATTTCATAGGCATCTTTTTACTTGACTGTCTTACTGACTTACTGACTTTACTCGGATACTGGTATCTGGTCGGATTCGGGGATAGTAGTCCGGGTTCGAAAATTTAGACCTAGAGCCAATTCCATTCGAAAGCTTTTAACGCGCTAAACAGCTTTGTTTTTCAGAATATTCTGGAGTGGTTTCAGTCTAGGAGATAACATATACTGATATTACAGCTAAATACAGACCTTTTTCAAAAAATCAAATATACCTTGCCATATCCTGATAGCTCTACATAAGACAGTGGTTCAAATATATTTTTATCAACTTTGTTACAAAAATATAGTGTAACTTTGGTAGCCACAAAGGACAATATTCTGCCCAAAAGAACGGTTTCCTCATCATCATCTCTACTTGAGCAAGAAATCACGAATCCTGAAAATACTATTGGAAATAACGGGGGTGTCTAGGGTGGCGGACCCCACCCAGAAGTTGGACAGTTTTTGCAATTACAGATTAATCCGTAATAGAATGTGAAATATTAAAACTTAAGTTAAAAATAATCAGGGAATTTGTAGAGAAAAGGGGGATGAGATCCAAATCCAATCCAGGGGTTTTAAACGCTGCTACACAGGGAAGGCAGACGGCGAGAAGATTAAATCTACTCTTAGGTCTAAGGATCAAGCTAGCCTAGTGTTGGTCTAACCTAATCCAGACAGTCTGCCTGTTGGGTACGTGAGTTCACTTCTTTGCCTCCTCAGGGTCCGTAGTTATCCAGGGGACAGTTACGATGTTTCACTGACACCCACGGATCTGTACCAGGGGTTACTGCACAACAGAAGAGAACCTTAAAGTCCGAACAACAGTCACACTCGAAGATGCAAGACCAGGGCTCCGTATGCGGGCTTCCTTCGGGCTCGCTGTCAACAGTCCAAGCTTCGATCTCAGCACGATTCCACGGCTGAGAACAGTTGCAGTAGTAGGTGACCTCCGAATGCTCAGGCTCGACTAGGGAACTACCTGCGTGAACTAGGAAAAGTATGCTAAAGCTGTACTGATTGTGGCACTCAGGACACTGATGATGTGGCAGACTCAACTGATTCTCCGGCTCACTAATATCACTGAAATCACTTAGGTTTCCCTCTTCTTCTTCACCGTAGATAAACTGAACCGGCTCCAGACCGATCGCAGTATCCAAGTCTCGTCGTCTCAGCGGTTATCCTATCCCAATCCAGTATCAACTACAACGACTTAAGCTCTGATCATAAGGAACTATTTACTGAATCCAAATTACTACCTTACTATCAACAGTCAACACAGTCACAGTCACTCACAAGATCAACAAAACTACAATCGGCTGCAACAACTGACACGATGGGAATCCGTTCACCGCTTACTTATCTACCAAACCCAAACTACACTGATCGGTCACAGGTCCCTACGCCGAAACCTAACGGAAGAAGCTACAGCTGAAACTTAAGAAATTTTGGTTTGATTAAGTATTTTATCCTAGCTGGTTGCCACACACACGCACTCACACTTGCAGACACTCACAAACAGTATTTGCCTCTCAGACTGCGAATTGATTCGCAGTCACACAACGCTTTCGATTTGTTGGGGTCGAGGGGGGGAGGTTCCCTATATGCTCCCTATATGTATCTGAAACTGTGCACAAGTCCACCCGTTCCCAGGTCGCGAATAATCACCAATAAACCGCACCACCAGAGAACCAGTGATTATTCTGCCCTCTGCTAAGAGGACGACCTTTAAACTTTCAGAACTTTGAGCAAACTTAATAGGAGAGAATTTGAGCAGATTCAGTGAAAACAGTGCAAACGGAAACAATCACAAAACTGGCAATTTGAGACAGAATGACAGCGGTCATGTTTAAGGTAAACAGATGAAAGTTAGTGGTTTGATACGGATCTTCAAAATCTTCAGCAGAACATCCAACCCAAGCTCCAAAACCCAATATGACGATCCTAAGTCAATCAGTGTGTCCCTAAGCCAATGTATGGCTCTCAAAAGAACTGCTAATCACAGGAAAGGTCTTGAAAGCAGTTAGAACCGGCAGGAGCCGTCCTTTTTAGGTCAAGCACGAGAAAACTGACTGTAAAGGCCGAAATGATTAGGAATGACCGGATAGAGCAGCACAGGCGGAGAGATCCAAGGCAGAAGAGAACGTCCAGGGGTGATCCGGTACGGCGTCACTCACACTGGCAAATCAGGACAGGACCAAGGACCAAGGCACAGGCTGATATCCGGTGAGGCACAGAGCAGACTGGAGGCAGAGGGATCCACTGGATCCAATAAGCAGAGCGGAGAGAGCGAGATCAAATCAAGGCCCGAAGGCGTCTCCTAGAACTGAATCAAATGGGTTAAAACCCAAGTCGGTTTTAACCGGATTCAGCGATATTGACTGGATTTCTTAGGACAAAGGGAAGTCTGTGAATTTAGAGTTAAAACGCAGGTTTTAGGGCAAAAGTAGCTCGAACTTTGTTTTATTCCAAGAATAAAAAACGAAAATTTTGATCTTTTAAATGAGAAAAACGAGCAGGGGGATTTCGGTCTGAAATCCCCCACCAATGACATTGTGCCTGGATTTCCTATTCAGGAAATCCAGGGAAATCCAGCTAATATTCGCCGATATTAGCATAAACATGAAAGCATCATAAAAGGTTGATATAGAGCAGTCTAGGGCGGCGAGGGACCAATTTAACGTATGGTTTTCGAAAGAGGGACCTGAGGTCCAATTAGGTTGGTTTTGAACTCGCGCTTACACAGATTAAGCAAATCCTAGTCCTGGTGCCCGTTGCATAAAAGTGATTAAAATTGATTAGTGATTAGTGATTAGTTGATTAGTGTAGCAGTTTTTCTACAAAAACTTTTGCTACAGCCAGCCGTCTTTGGAGTTTTTTGTACCATATCGTAGCTGTTGAAGTGCTTTTTCCAAAATTCGTGAAGTATTTAATTTATCCTCACTGACTCATTCAGGCAAAGTAAAATTTTTAACTTAATCTTAATTTCTTTACTATTTAAGCCGGCATCATTTCAATTTAAGTTGAAACTTAATTTAAACTTTGGATTTTATTAGAACGCTCAAAGCGCTTCAATAAGACATATAAATTATTGTCGTAGCCCATGCGTAGCTTTTATTATCCCCGAAAAACTGTTACACTAATCAACTAATCACTTTTATGCAACGGGTCCCTTACTAACAATAGGTTTGACAATACATTTGAAGAAAACCACCCTAAAATGTTTATCGTAGTTTAGAACGTTGAAAGTAAACTATGTTACATACAAATACCGTGAGACAGATATCACATAATAACGACAACTACTTTAATAATTTAACGACAATTAATGTTGAAAATGTAAAGGTCTATAGCTAAGGAAAAGCTTCCTGTATTCTTAATGTACGTGCACATAGAGGTGTGTTGGGGGGGGGGGGGGGGCGGGGAGGGACCCCTCCCCCCAAATGGAGGGTCCGCAGACCCTCCCCCCTAAAAAATTTTTTCTACCCCTCCCCCCAAATCGGCCTTCGGCCGACCCCCCCCTCTAAAAATTTTCAACCTCCTTACCTGGATTTTTGCAAGTTTTTAGCCAAAAATTCGAAAATTTTCAAAAAATTAGCGAAAAATTGCTAAAATTCGCCTTATTACCTTAAAAATCGCTAAAAATTGCTGAAAATTAAGAAAAACTTTCAGTTTTATAACACAAAACCCGATTTTTCGCGGACCCCCCCCCTAGAAAATTTCTCTTACCCCTCCCCCCAAATCGACTTTTTCTCGACCCCCCTCCCCCCCCCCTTTTGTGCCAAACCCCCCACCCTACTTTTTTTTCAAACCCCCACCCCCACTTTTTCGCCAGCCACACCTATGCACGTGCATATATTATTAAACAATGAAAGAAAGGGAAAGGTCATCCAAGATCATGGTTTCACAGGAAATTTGGTTAGGGGGGCAAACTTCGGAAATTTGGTGGTCGACATAGGTGTAAGGTGGGGGGGGGGGTGGTGGGGGTTGGGGGGGTAGCCCCTCCCAAGCCTTTTTTCAACCCTCCCCCAAAACTTTTTGGGGGGGGACGTCCCCCCCAACTGGGGGGGGGGGTAGTCGCGCCGAAGGCGCGAAAAATGGCCAAAAATTGGGTATTTTTAGGGTAAATTTTTAAAAAAATTTAAAAAATGTCGAAATTTTTGGCTTGTACTGTTTATTATTATGAGAGCTACACGTTTTTAACTGTATTATGGATCTTATGACTCAATATTGACCTTATTTTGGACTTGGAAACATGTTGGCAATCAAGTTTTTGAGTTTAAAACCACTGTCTAATGTTAAAATTACTTTATGGTTAGATGTTTTTCATCATTAGAAACGGCTGAAAATGCGATTTTTGGCATAAAAAATGAAAAATTTTTTTGGGGGAGGGTTGAGGGGGGTTGGGGGGGGTCGCCAGAGGGCCCCCCCCAGAAAATGTTGGGGGGGGGAGCCTCCCCCACCCCAAATCTCCGTTACACCTATGGTGGTCGACCCCCGAAATGTGATTGGGAGTAACCAAAAATTCGGACCTCAGAAAATTCAAAAATTGGCCTAAAAACACAAAATTTTCTGTATTTAAACGTTTTTTGTCAAAACGGCTTGTTTTTATCGTTTTAGGCGTTTTTATACTGTTTTAAACCGATTTTAAGCCAAAATTTGAGAAAAATTTTTCAAAAAATGACCATTTTTTAGCAAAAGTTAGCTAACTTTTTGGCCCCAACAAACTGCTGGAGGGTGGAGGGAGGGGGTTCCTACTTCCTGTGGGGTAACCAAAAGTGGGGGGGGGATAGTCAAAAAATTTGGGGGGGGGTAAAGTTGATCGAAAATTTTTGAGGGGGGTAAAGTTGGTCGAAAATTTTGGGGTGGACACCCTCTGACCCCCCCCCCCCTGGTGAAACTATGTCCAAGATTCCAATCATATACAAGATGTGTGGGAGGTACAGTCGCGCCGAAGGCGCGAAAAATAGCCAAAATGTGTCTTGAAGTGTTTATTATTGCGAGAAACAGACGTTTTTAATTGTACTATGGACTTTCTGACTCAATAGTGACCTTATTTTAGACTTAGAAACATGTGAACAATCAAATTTTCGAGTTTAGAACCATAGGTGTGGCTGGCAAAAAAGTGGGGGTGGGGGTTTGAAAAAAAGTAGGGTGGGGGATTTGGCAAAAAAGGGGGAGGGGGGTCGAGAAAAAGTCGATTTGGTTGGAGGGGTAAGAAAAATTTTCGTGGGGAGGTCGGCGAAAAATCGGTTTTTCGCTAAAAAACGAAAAATTTTTCTCAATTTTCAGGTATTTTTAGCGATTTTTAAGGTAATAAGGCGAATTTTAGCAATTTCTCGCTAATTTTTTTAAAATTTTCGAAATTTTGGCTAAAAATTTTGCAAAAATTTAGGTAGGGGGTTGAAAATTTTTAGGGGGGACTGGTCGGCCGAAGGCCGATTTGGGGGAGGGGTAGAAAAAATTTTTTAGGGGGAGGGTCTGCGACCATAGGTGTGTTAGGGGGGGGGGTGGAGGGAGGGGACCCCTCCCCCCCAAACTGGAGGGGTCGCCGACCCCCCCCCCCCTAAAAATTTTTTCCTCCCCCTCCCCCCAAATCGATTTTTTCAGACCCCTCCCCCCTAAAAATTTTTTAAACCCTACCTAAATTTTTGAAAATGTTTAACTGAAAATTCGAAATTTTTCCAAAAAATTCCAAAAATTAGCGAAAAATTGCTAGAATTCGCTGAATTAAGATAAAAATCGTTAAAAATAGCTGTAAATTGAGAAAATTTTTCAATTTTTTAACGAAAAACCAATTTTTCGCCGACCCCCCCTCGAAAATTTTTCTTACCCCTCCCCCCAAATCGACTTTTCGCGACCCCCCACCCCCTTTTTTCGCCAAACCCCCCACTACTTTTTTCTGAACCCCCACCCCCACTTTTTTCGCCAGCCACACCTATGTCTGCGACCCCTCCATTTGAGGGAGGGATCCCCCCCCCACCCCCCCCCCCCCTAACACCTATGTTTAGAACTACTGTCTAATGATGAAATTACTTTATGGTTGAATGTTGTTTGGCATTAGAAACAGCTGAAAACGCGAGTTTTGGCATAAAAATAGAAAAATGTTTTTGGGGGAGGGTTGGGGGGTCCTGGCAGGGGGTCGCCAGAGGGGGGCACCCAGAAAATGTTGGGGGGAGCCTCTCCCACCTTAAATCTCCGTTACGCCTATGCCCTCCACCCTCCGTGGGGACCCGACCCCCCCCCCCAGATTTTTAGCCCAGCCACACCTATGATTCCAATCCAAGCAACGATATATATTTGTATATATGTAGGATCCCCTAGCCATCCCGCCCGTTTCCCGTAGTTGTAGGCGGGGGGGGGGGTGTCGGTGTGTTGGGAGGGAGTAGCCCCCCCGCCACAGTTTCCCTGGAACTTAGGGTCTCGGGGAGGGGGGAATTTTTGGTAAATAGAGGGGATTTTGGTGGTCGACCCCCGAAATGTGATGATGGGGGGTATATACCTCCCCCAGAATTTGGACCTCAGAAATTTCGAAAAATGGCCAAAAAATGCAAACTTTTCTGTAATTTAGCCCTTTTCTCATCAAAATAAGGCTTGTTTTTAACGTTTTAGGCGTTTTTGCACCGTTTTAAAGCGAGTTTAGGTCAAAATGTTTCAAAAAATGACCATTTTTCGGCCAAATTTAGCTAACTTTTTTGGTCCAAAAATCGTTGAGGGGGAGGTTCGGGGGAGGGGGGTAGCCGAAAGTTGGGGGAGGGTGAGTTAAAAAATCTGGGGGGGGGGGGGTAAAGTTGGTCGAAAATTTTGGAGGGATACCGTTGTTTGGGGATAGGTGGTAGCACTAGCGTAGCCAGAAAAAATTTTCGGGGGGGAATGCCAAAATTAGGCGGGGGGTCTAGGGGGCTAAGCCCCCCAGAAGTTGAAAAATTTTTCAAATTTGTAACGTCTGAGGATTTTTTCAAAGCATGCTTTGAATTTAAGAAGCGAAATGAGGCTCAATACGTTTTCATGCACGCAAATGATGCATAAACTGGGCGAACCACATCCAATATGGTATCCAATGTGTGAAATTGTTTGTGGGGCCTGGCTTATCCCTTGGAAATTTTTTATGGGGTGGGCTTTTCATGGGGGGGGTTCATCGATGGGGGGGATCACCCAAAACGTGTGGACATATTTTTAGAAATATTTTAGAATTTTTGTGGGTTTTTTTGCGTACTAACTGCTAAAAATCGCTAAAAAGGACTAATTTTAGGTGTTGTTTAAGCTAAAATAGCGAAAATGTAGTCAAAAATCCGGTGAAGCCGGAAAATTTTTTGAAAATTTGGGGTAAAAATGGTAAAATTTGGCAATTTTTGGGATTATGGGGGGAGGTCGGGATTTATGGGGGGCTTTTCATGGGGGTCTCCTCGAATTGGGGGGGAGGTTGCCGAATGGGGGCGCCCCCCCACTAGGGATAAGCCAGGGGGCTACTTCCGAAGCAAGAAAATAAGGCAGCAAGGGTTCTCCAGATTTTATCTATTTGTTTCCTCTGCGCGACGACCCCTACCCGTGCAACGGCTTGTTGTGAGAGTCCCTAGCCGTGGAATGAGAGCGGGGGTTACCAAAGTTTAGGGTACTGCAGTTTCGGAAGCACGGTACCCGCCCCTCATGGATAAAAATAAAACAAGATCAATGCCAGGACTGCTTTTACTGTACGTATGTGACTTTGTATTTTAAGGGACTGCAACTGATGTTGGAGTATAGACAATGCAATTAAAGTTGGATATGGCATCACAGCAAATGAAAACATTAATGGAAACAATTCACAGTGAGTCGGTAGCATATTCAGAAAAAGAATTATTCTTAATCTGAGCTTTAAATTAATATTAATCTATAGCACTGAGATTCCAAAGAATTGCTGTTTTATTTTACCTCCTCCAATAAATATATATAGTCTACGATGCAGATTTCTTCTGTGTACAGAAAAGGCGATCTAACAGGGCTCGATAAGAAATTAGTTTATATATATAGTCTGGGTAAAGAAAAAATCTCGCCATTTCGATAATACTTCTTGCTTGCATGAACGAAACTAGCTGCGCTAAGACTTTCCAATGCTCTGTTTTTTGCAAATTTTCCTGTATATATTGTTTTTGAGTGTCCAGAATTTTATTACGTGTATTATATATATATACATGTACATGTATTTTCTCTACGTATGCACAGGAAGTTTACTTAATTTTAGGTAGCAGACGTCGGACAAAGAACGGATGCCAACCCTTGCATGCGGAATCCCTGGAAACAGCAAAAGAAGGACCCAATTGTGGTTCAAAGAAACGGAAAAAACTGAGCGGTATCGTCATTTCTTCCTTTTTTCTTTTTCAAGGTCCATTGTTTCTGTTCCCGATGCTTGCCTTTTGGTTTTGTCAGATATGACATTGTTTGTGCACCCTTTATTGAGTGGTTGGGAAGCCCAAAACGGGAAGAAAGAATGAGGCAAACACCAAAAGTGGCGGGGGATGAGTGACTGGGCCTGTTCTAGGGATTTTTATTTTGGGAGGGGGGACTTTTCAGGAGGCCCAAAAGTCCGAGGGGCAAGGAATTTCGGTAGGGACCAAATGTTTTTAGATATATATATACATTATATATATAAATAATGTGTATATACGTATATAATAGGGGTCGCGGTAGCGACCCCTATAATATGAGTGAAAATGGTCGAATGACCGTGTAAAACAAGGCTGCGCAGAAGCTGCGCAGATTCCTGCGCAGATCCTGCGCAGATTATGTGCGCAAAAAATTGTACGTGTCGAGTTTAGTATGTGTGCGAAGTTTCATCCCCGTACCACTTTCCGTTAAAAAGTTGCGCCAAAAATCGCTTACGAGAGTGATGTTTTTTTTCCGGTTCTCCGCTTTGACGTCTGGTAAGGGGGTTTTGTAGCTTTAATAACAACAGATAGAAAAATTTTTGCCTATGAAAACCATATATATTCTTGAAGTACGCAACAAAAATAAGCCGATAGGCTAGTTTTTATGCCTCCCAGAGCCCCCCCCCCCCCCCCGGAAAAGGAAAAAAATTTTTGGCGGGGGGCCAAAGTCGGCCAAAACGTTAAAATTGCCAAAAAGTGTATGCTTCAAAAGCGCCGTAATAAGTCAGACTGGGCTATATATGGGGCAATCTGCCTGTATAGCTGAATAAGACACTATCAGGGTCGTTCAATTGCTATATGATTTTCCGGTCCTGAGCGTAATTTTTGGGTACTGGTCTGCCAAAGTTGGAGAATTTTGGGTCCAACTTTGAACTTAGTTTTTCGCTTATTTTGCGACCTGGAAGCTTCAAATCTTGCATACAAAGGTTTTTGCGGACGGAGAATCGATTCCGCAGCAATACGTAACT
>JASAND010018519.1:0-15323 GCA_030248195.1 Trissonchulus latispiculum
CAATATTTTATAAAACTGAAAAAATAGTACAAAATTATCCCAATAAATAACGAAAACAGTAATTCACGTTTTTTGAGTGTGAATACCATATTGCTACTACGCTTGGTTGGGTGGGATTAAAATTTTGAAATTCTCTCTTGTATAGTTATTTTTGTGAATACAGAAAATGTATTTTCTCTGATGGAAAATTGAACAATATGTGAACAAATATCTTCCAACAGTATTCCGGCTGAGAAAAACAATGGAAAAAATAAAATGTGGAGGGAACTCCCTGGTGTCTACAATTGGCACATTCCTTTCAAATCTAGTTTTAAAAATTCCTGAAAAATGAAGCATTTTAACAGTGAATTGTGGAATTTAATGAAATATGCGTGAAATGAGTGAAATCTCCTAAAATTGCAGAGCAACAGCGCTTATAAGATGATGCAGAAAAACGAAAATTGTTGCTGAATTTCTTGCACTTTCCCCAGCTCAAAATTTATATTTTTTGACCAATAACTTTGAAATTTTGTATGGGCGCATATTGGAGGCTGATGAATTCAATAATTGAAAAAATTTAAAATTTATAACAGACCCTTTTTCCTCTTCTTGATTGCTGGTTTTGTTTAGTTTTTACTTTTATTCCATAATATTCTATCTTTGTTTGCTTTGTTGTGCTGTTTCAGGAAGTGAAAGAGCTAGAGGCTTTGGCCACTCATAATCCGGCTGACAACCGTGAATATTTCAAGAACGAAATTGCCCTGGCCATTCGAGATATCAGAAATGAATACGACGCAATTGCCAGTCAAAATAAGACTGATATGGAGTCCTGGTACAAATTGAAGGTAAAGCTGTAGGGGTTTTATCACTAGCGACACCAGATAATTATTCTGGTTAAGTATAAAAAATTTAGTGGGCCCCCCAATAAGATGTGAATTTTCACTATGACATTGGATGATTTTATTTTCTACAGAGCACCCTTTGAAATAAAGGCATAAACTAAGGCTCAGCACGTTTTCGTTTCATGCTAAAGGTGTACAAAGTGGTCTGTCCACGCCAAATAAGGTAACTCACTTTGGCATGCCATGCACATATTATGATGGTACTAATTTCGAGATGGCGGCACAAAAACTTTCTAAAATGGAAGTTTATATATTGAATGGGAAACTTTCGGAGGGCTCTCATTTTCCCCTGGCTACATACATGTCTGTGTATTGATAGAATTGAGAGAAATAATTGCCACTGCAGTTTACGTGTCGTGAATCGATGCGCGGGCTTGTGGATCTGCAGACTACAGTGCTACCCATTACACCATAGAGTGAGGTGACTAGGAGGTTTCCTGGATGATGGATTAGTGGTTAAAATTCCCGCCCACCCCAATGCTTTCTTAAATTCCTGTTTGAGCAAGAGACCAAGCAAATATCAGTTCGCAGTGTTCGTTAACAATTTCTTTCTCCCATAGGCTCATGTTTATTCGTTGACAAATATCTATCTGAGTTTATTTAGCTTACCTTCGCAGTTTAAACTCTTTTGACCAGACATAGTGCGCTTACAGTGTTTCATATTTGTCCATTTTCTTGGTAAATTTTGCAATCTATGCTGACTTTCACGCATCTAAGCAGGGTGGTCTCGCTTTTGTAATCTTTGTTCTGTTTCAAACTTTCAAAATAATACATTCCAATTTCATTCCATTTTTCAAAGCTTGCGGGCAAATTTAGTAATATTGAAGGCAGCGTCATACAAAATTGTGCGTGAACGAACGCTTTGCTGGAGCACCCTTTGTAATCTAAACTACTTTTTTCAGTGTAACCTTTGAGCTACCAGTTTTTGGAAACCCATGTGGGCATAATAAAATTTTTGTAACTTTAAAACGTTTAATCCTTGCCTCCAGTGCCTATATGGCTAGATACGCGTATCTGCTTGTATACGTGTATAAACTTTACAGTGATGGTTGTAAATTTTGTGTAATGCAAATTTCTGAAGGCTATATGGGCAGATTTTTGTCACTTTCGGTTATCAACTAAATGTATATTATTGTGAAGATTGTCAAACAAAAGCAGAGCAGCCCTGTGAGAGTAATGCACAGTTTGAGGCCAGAAAAAGCGTTTTTTGCCCGGGCTAGTGCAGAAAAACACGATTATCCAAGGTCATATTTATTGGTATAGAAATACACGTGTGAAACAGGAACTGTGTAGTGCTTTTCTGTGAATTTAATAAATTGAAGGTCTATTGTGTTTTTTCTGCTGTTGTACATATTTGACTAAAATTTGGTGCGAAAGGTAGCTAGCTTGTAGCTTTTTGTGTTCTACCTAGAAACAATTACGTAAGTCCTCCGGTGGAAGCCGGCATAAATTACGTATAAACAAGTAGACCACACAAATTCTGGCTTCTTTTTACTGGGGGGCCGCCCCTCATTCGAGGTACCCCCCATAAATTCCTCCCTCCCCCATAACCCAAAAAGTTGCCAAATTTTATCGTTTTACTCTTAAGCCCGGTTCACACTAGGGCACAAGCACAAGCACAGGCACAAGCACAAGCACAACCGGTTCACACATTGAAAACTGGCACAAGCACAACGCAGAGTTGAATTCAGTTTAACTTTTTGCACAAGCACAACGCCCGCAGCCAATGAAAATTGTTTTGCACTATGCACAGAAGGCGTGGCCAGGCTGAATTTCAAATTCTATTGGCTATGCTTGTGCCCTAGTGTGAACGTCTTCATCTTGTGCCTGTGCTTGTGCTTGTGCTTGTTCCTGTGCTTGTAACTGTGCTTGTGCTTGTGCGCTAGTGTGAACCGGCCTTAAACTTTTGAAGAATTCTCCGCTTCGCCGGATTTCTCTGAAATTTTCGCAATGTTAGCTTAACAAAACGTAAAACTAGTTATTTTTTGCGATTTTTGGCAATTTTTGCACGAGAAACGTAAAAATTCGCAATTTTTTCAAATCATGCGCCCCCGATTTTGGTAAGCCATGGGGGCAACTTCGAGCCCCCCATAAAGCCCACCATAACGTTTAGCCTAAAAATAAGCCAGCAAATTTTGCACCAATTTATGTAAAGCATTCATATTCATCTGAAGTCTTGTGTACTTGATCGATACACAATTCAATAGGATATACATATATTTAATGTATCAATATTTAGTTTGGTTCTTGTGGTATTTTGACTCAGGTTTGCAAATATTTATTTTTATTTATTTTATCATTTAATTTATCTTAATATCCTTTCTCTATTGTTATTTTGGATGTTTAGGTCCAAGAAGTGCAGTCGGCCAGCAATGCCCAGAATGTGGAATCAACCTACCAAAAGGAGGAGACCAAACGCCTCCGGGATCAGATCAATAATTCTAGATCCAAATTTGGTGATCTGGAATCCAAGGTTGGCTCATTCAGACTCTTTTTCCTTTTAGAATTGCAAAATGTTTGCGGTTGTTTTGCCAATTTCTTGTACTTCCATGTTTCAAATTCTGCTAGTGTATTGTTCATGCCAAATTTGTTGAAAATTGTTTAAAAATTATCACTTAAAATATATGGTATATAAACCAAACTGTCTTATACCTTGGTTTATGACCGAGTGCCGAATGACAGAAGAAAACCTCAAGCATCAATCGACGCCTACACCTCAAGTCTACTTGCAGACTTGCCACCCTAAATGAGGTTTATTCCGCCGTAGATTTTGTTTCTATTTTTTGATGAATTTCTAGAATGCTTTGCTGGAAAAACAGCTGCGCGAGCTGCAATACCAGCTGGAGGATGATCAGCGCCAGTACGAATCCGCCATCAACGATCGCGATGCGCAGATCAAAAAGATGCGCGACGAATGTCAGGCGCTGATGCTGGAACTGCAATCGTTGCTTGACACCAAACAGATGCTGGACGCTGAAATCGCCATCTACCGAAAAATGCTGGAGGGAGAGGAAAATCGGTACGGAAAAAGGAAAAGGAAACTGAAATTGGATAAAATTGATTTATTGTGTATCAGATGTACTGATATTTAGAGAAGGGAATTTGGGAGCAGTAATTTGTTGAATCAAGCATGATGTGCCTTCCAGTACAGAATTGGTAGCGTTTAAACGAATTCCTGCAGGGTTTAGAACCTTTCGTTGAACTTAGTTTAGTCAGGAGTATAATAATATGAGAGTGTCACTAGGTTATACACTGGTACACTATGTTATCAGAGCAAACATTCTGTTCTATGTTCGATAACGGCCCATCCCCCCCGCAGACCCTAGTGACCCCCCGAAAATCAGTACCTGGTCGAAACGGGAGTACGCTCACTCGCTCTATGTTTATGTGCTCAAGCTCGAAAACACAAACAGTGTGTTAGCGAATTTTGTGCCTGCTTCGAGCTTTATAACACAAACACAGCGCACGAACTGCTTTGAAGTGATGGGTCCAATTTGCGGGGGTGGGGCCAGCCGCTAGCGAGCAGAGTCTAGTTTTTGCTCTGATAACATAGAGTGTGCCTACTGAGTGGCACACTCTTATAGTATGTACGCTTGGTGCAATCAATATTTGATTTCTCTATTTAAGACATTGTGCAGTTTCTTTTTCCTTGATTCTAGGGCTGGACTACGAAGCATGGTTGAACAGGTGGTGAAGACCCACAGTCTCCAGCAGAGCGAAGATACTGGTAAAATAAGTTCTCTCTGAACGATTACTCATATTGCACAATTGCTCATATTAGTATTTTGCAAGCTTGTCCTGATTTAACTTTTGGTATCAACCGTATTTGCGCATCCCATTTTAACTTTAACTTTATTTGCAATTTTTGGACTGCAGTTTGAGGTTTTAACATGTTGTTATGTTGTTGGAATTTTACTTAAAGTTATTTCTGTTTTAGATACTAAGCGCAATGTTCGAGGTGAAGTTTCATCCAAGACCAGTTTCCAACGTTCTGCCAAAGGCAATGTTGTGATCGCTGATGCCAACACAGAAGGCAAATACATTGTTCTGGAAAACACTCACAGATCAAAGGTAACCTGAAAGCCGTGATTAGATATAAAATCTAAAAATAGCTCCACTGTAGAGAATTAGTAACCAGATTTAATTGTTCTGCCTTAGATTTAAGATATACCAGTTTCAAACTACTTTAACCTAAAAAGTTCCATTTTATTCTGAGCATGTCCATATTTTTATTTGGTATTCATAGGTGTGGTAAAACAGCATTAAAGCTCCGATCGCTTGAATTTTCAAAACAACTGGTATTAGGCAATGTTTTAATTTTGTCGTTTTCAATTTTTATTCCAACACCATGTGTTCTGTCAATCAAAAATTATATAATTCTGAAATTAATTTAATTTGATAATTGCGAACCTGTTCTAGGAGGAACATATGGAAGACTGGAAACTGCGAAGAAAATCCGACGGGGCTCGCGAAGTGACATTCACTTTCCCTAAAGGCTTCTCACTCAAGGCTGGAAAATCCGTCAAGGTATAGCACTCAGTCGATACTTGTTGAAAAGTTCCAAAGCCTTTTTTGTAGAACCCAATTAAAGATAGAAATTGTTACTTTGGTTTTGGACCATTTCTTGATTATTTATTTATATATTTATTAATGAAAAACGCCTGTCTGCAGTCACTAAGGCCGAAGCCTTAGTCCGAACAGGAGAGAGCCAATGGGCGCTGTGAGCGCTCTTACCCAGAGAACACTAGCCTCTGGAGCCTTGTATCCTTCATGGATCTGCCTGCTGGCCCGCATTTATGTACCTCATTTTCTTGATGTTTACTTAATGATTTATTTATTGTTTAGATCTGGGCTCGCGGTCAGGGCGGACTCTACTCGCCACCTGATCAGTTTGTTCTGGAGGATGACAGCTGGGGGACCGGGAATCATGTTCAGACGGTCCTTATCAATCGAGACGGAGAAGTAAGAGCCTATCTCTTTACGGATTAACCCGATTATATTAAAACTAATCCGCATTAAGGAAACCAAAACATGGATTAATCGAATTTGAATTTAAGCCACTGAAAATGGATTCGTTTTGTATAAAATTTAATTGATTGATTGATTGTTTCAGTTTTATCTTTTGTTAATTTTTTGTGCCTCTTTGATATTTGTAGGAACGAGCCACTCACGTACAGAGAACCATAGAAACTGCCTAGAAAACTCCGGAAGCAGAAGATTCCGCCGCACTAACGACGTACTGCCAATTAGTATCCCATAATTAACAAAAACTGCTAATTAAACATTACCAGCAGAAGTGTTTTTAGACATCAAATATATCATGAACTGTTTTTGTATATTATCTTATTGTGAATGTGTAAATTTAGTGATTCTGTGATTTCTTCTCAAACTTTGTGAGTTATGTTTTTAGCTATTTTAACGAAAATTTTAAGATTAATGAGATGTATTAAATTTATCGGTTGACGTGATTATTTTCTTTGCTATCATCTTCTTGGCCTTTTGGCTATGGTCTGCTGTTATTCTATAATCTGTTCTCTAGGAAGTTTTCTAACACTGCGAAAAACTGCAATTAGTAGTATAAACCATCAGGCTTGAACTCAGCATGGAGACAGGCTCCCGAAATTCGATTTTGAGTTTTTGTTTTTTAATGAAATTGCAGTTTTTCGATGCATTTTATGTCGTTATTTTTGTAGAGAATGGAATGCTAACGAATTGTGCAGGAGTTTGTGATCTGAATGCATAATGGAATTTATCTCTATCCTTTGTTTGTATTATGTAACTTTCTCCAATTTGTTATCTGTTACTGTTTTTTTTATTTTTATTTCTTTACAGAATTCCGTAGAATTCGCACTCGCTAACTATACTCATTTTTAACTTAATATTTTCAATTTACTGCTGTTCTAAGAACTCTTCTTGTTTTTCATTAGGAATTTTATCAGCTGTAGTTGGATATTTTAACTAATTAATCACCTACTAATTAATTTAATTATATATAAGCTGATACAATTCTTAAGATATAGTGCTTCCATTATAAGCACAGCCACGGTGCTATTGCAAGTATCGTTGCTTTTGTAATTACACACTGCACCTATATCTATAGTAATTTCTAAAGTATTATAATTTTCATTTCCTTATTTAGGGGTTCTGTTTTTTGCTCGTGTCAAAGCTGTTTAGTGATTTTCTGGTGCTACAAGTGCTACTCGTTTTATTAATTACTGTTGTTACAGTTCGTCACTAAAGCTAGGTTAGAAATCAGTGAAAAAATGAAGCAAGCAGTCGGTAATTGAACAGATTCTATTGAGCTTATTGTAGAGACATCTTATGACAAATTTATTTAGTATATTAGTTCGTTTCCAAATTTTTATATAACTTTGTATCGTAATAATTGGTTACTAATAAAAGTATCTGTGCCTATTTTTTATGCTAAATTAGATCAGTTAAGCTAAATTAAATTAAAGCAGCTAAAGCTGCGCTGGGAAGCTTGACACTAGAGTTGTTCCCGGGCCTTGAATCGGGTCCGGATTTTGGAAGAGCAGGCCCGGCTTGTCGTCTAGGCCGAGCCCGAGCGGCGCCTTGAGTCGGGCCTCCGAGCCCGGCCCTGAGACCGGGCCTACCTGGCCTTGCGTCGGGCCTCCAAGGTCTCACCGTTTGAATTGTGTTTACATGCTTTTTAGACATAAGCACGGACCGGATTTTGTCAGCACGGCCCGCCTCCAAAATCTTGCTCTTGCTTTGAGTACTTTATAAGTAATTACGTTCAGGGATACCTACTTAGAAGTTTTCGTTTTTTGTTAGGTTCCCTCTTGTGTCTCTTGTATTTAAATCTGAAGCTAACCTGGTCGTGCAAATATGGCATCTAATTGCAGAATATGAAAACCAACTACAATCAGTTTGCTTGGCTTGATGCAGTCCTATGTCATACCAAGAGTTACATAATACCAAGAGTGGGAAGCTTAGCCCTTCCTAATGGAAATGGCCTGCGAGATGCTCGACACATTAAGGCCGAAATCTCGGGCGGGGGGTACCACTTACAATTGTTCAGCATGTGTTTATATGCGTTTGAACTAAAACGCATCTGATTGGCTAATCGCCTACCTCATGTCCAATTTACGTGTATAAGCGGACCCCCCCGAGATCTCGGGGAGGGGTCCCGCTTAGCGTTCTTATGCGTGTGTTTATATGGAGTCGAACTGAAAAGCATCTGATTACTCAGATACCATAATCCTCATCAGTGCTTTTCAGTTCGACTGTATATAAACACACGCTTAACAACGCCAAGCGGGACCCGCCCCTCCAAGATCTCGGGGGAGGGTCCGCTTATACACGTAAATTTGACATCAGGTAGGCGATTAGCCAATCAGATGCGTTTTAGTTCAAAGGAGATTTTGGCCTTAATGTGCCGAGCATCTGGCATCGTAGGCCATTTCCACTAGGAAGGGCTTAGCTTCCCACTCTTCCTATTATATATTCTTTCTTGGTCATACTATTGGTTTGGGTTCCGTTACTTGCTCTGCGGAATGGAGTTGTACTGCCAAAGGAACCAGCCGGTGCAATTTGTTGAACAGAAATTTTGTTGAGAATTATAAGATGCAGTCCATCTATGTAGTTCTGTTGCGTGCAGAGCAGTGTGACTTGTAACTTTCATAAGTTTACAGTCAGTGATGAAAAGCTGAACTGTTGTAACGCTACTTGATTTGATTATTCATACACGGAAGACAGGACAATTATATGTTCCACGGAAAAATCTAGAACAACCAATTGGAGTTTGTGTTATTCAAAATCAGCTTTGTTCAGAAAAGTAATGTCCTGCCAATTCTCGCATTAGCCGCTGATACAACGGCTCTGAAGCTTAATACTACCGCTTTTGGGATTTCAATAATACTATTTATTAATAATAATAATAATAATAATACCAGTTAAAGAATACTTTTAAAAATTGAAGTTTACCAACTTTCATTCCGCTCGGCTATGGGGGAGAGTAGCTGCAGCTGAGAGAAGAACCAATTATGTTACAAAAAGACCGTTATGTTGATACTGATACTTGGTGTATTATGATCTTTTTTAAAAAATTAGCATTGTGGTATGTATCAATGGTCAATCGTGGATGGTGTATGAAATGGCAAGTCAAATGTCAGTAAGCTCTCTTTCTCTCAATCTCAAATTGGATCTCTTAAGCCCGGTTCACGATGGTGTGCTTTGTGCTTTGTGCTTTGTGCTTTTGTGCTTTTGTGCTTTGTCCTTTGTGCTTTCTCGGTTCATGATGGTTTGAAAAGCACAGTGCTTTGTGCTTTGTGCTTTCCCGGTTCATGATGGTCTTCTGTGCTTTGTGCTTTCCCGGTTCATGATGGTCAGTAGTATAGTATGCACATTTCGACCCTGATTTCGAGGGATGAGCGAGTTTTGGAGTTTCGACTTTTGACTCAAATGGACCCGTGACGGAGTAGTTTGCTGATGACGTAGTCCAAGCCAGCTTGTAGTCCCCTTTTTTGGCTACGTGCTAAACAGTTAAACCTGAAAAGTTCGACCCTGATTTCGAGGGATGAGCGAGTTTTGGAGTTTCGACTTTTGACTCAAATGGACCCGTGACGGAGTGGCTTCATTTGAGGTAGCTTCTGTGCCCTTTTCGCGTGCGAGCACAAAACTGAACAGTCAGCCAGGCCAAAATATTACGACCCTGATTTTGAGGGATGCGTGAGTTTTGAAGTGCAAATTTTAAATTCAAATAGAATCCTACAAGCGTTTTTTAATCTTCAGATGTGGAGTGACCGTGTTTGAGACTCCCAATTTTTTTGCCTGCGTGGATTGAAAGAGGCCCACAGGTGTTTTATTATACCAGTCCTGCCATTGATTGTGAGCACTCTCAAAACTGCAACAATGTCAGTTCGTTCATGCTGTTCAACAGAATTCCGCATTTGTTCAAAAATTTTTATCATCGCCGATGCCTTAGGTTCACTTCGCCTTGTTCTTTTCTTGAACGGTTCAGATTGTGATCTATCGCACCCGTCAGTGTCTAATGCTGCGCACCAGCACTCCCCTAGCTGGACTTCTAAATCTGGATCTAAAATGGCTTCCACTGCTGCAGATTTATTATCTCCACTTTTGACATAAGTGCTGACCAAAGTACTAACGTGATTAACATTGTGAATAAAAACTTCCCATTTGGCAACCCAAGCTTCGGAACTACGATCACAGTCCATTGCCTAAAACAAGTAATGAAATCTAAATGAAGATACGGTAAAACCCGTATAAAAAGTGTAATGGCTGTTCATTACCATTCTTTAGAAGTTACACCATTGCCGAAAACATTAACTCTTATTCAATAAATATAGTGAATTTGGTCTGAATAAATAATTTCGCTTGTTGATTACTGAAGTGACTGAGTTTTTAAACATTTGATACACAGGAATCCAATTCCAAATTTGCTAGTAGCTACAGTAGCTATTATTCTACATTCTAATGTATTTTTACTTCCCTAATATGACGCATATTACAACAGGTGATCTCACACTTTGTGCAGTAGGATTTATTTTAAAGTGAACATTGTCCAGAGCTGTGACCTTGTCAAATTTAACATCAACCCAGTTAGAGTCCAAGTACATTGCACTTTCCAAAAAATCCTCCTCAGTAGCTGAAGCATAAGAGGAGAAAAAAGTTTTATAGTGGATAGCTGGGTTCAGCATTTTAAGGAAGATAGGCTGATTACTCCTAATTTTAAAGCTGTTGGATTTTACTAGACTGGGTAATTGAAACGATTCTTCTTGAGAGTAATTTAAAACGAAAGTGTACATCATTTCCTTCATTTTACATGCCACAATTTAATTTTTGACATCAACTCAATCGTGTCGTAAAACGATACACTCAAGTTCCTTAGTTTAAGGTATAGTACACAATAGGGACCACACAAATTCGTACCAAACTGTTGAATCTTACTAGTACTGAAAACCGGCTCCTTGCCAGAAGTTCGCAAGTATTGCTCTACTTCTAATGGAGGGTAAAGTCCAAATGAATCAAAATATTCAACGTGTTTCTCCTTTCTACTGTTGAGGTAACAAACCCAATGAGTTCCGCTACCTGAAAATTTATCTAAATTTACAATACCGCACTCGTTCTGCCGAATCTGTAGCGGCAGCGTGTCCCTCATGAAAATACCTCGAAAAGTTTTTGTATTTTCCATCATTTCACCTAAATCTAGGTTAGTCAACGCTTTCCCATCAAGTACATTCCTTTCCCATATCTTTTGCCTGGCAGGAACATGCCTTTGCCGGAGGCTTCCTTCAAAACCTGATTGATTGCCGCCGCCCCTGCAGCCGTTGCCGCTCCTACTCCCAATGCCTTGAGACCGGCTACCGCTGCAGGGATTCCTAGCGCTAAAAAAGGCAGGAGGCCTCCGTGCTTTGCAAGCTGTGGTTTTGACAATGAAAGTTTAACCCCTTTTCTCAGTCTTTTCGCCTCATTTACTTTTTGAAATTGAGTTCTCGTTAAAAGCATATTATCAGGACCACTAAGCGCAGCATAACCCAAGATCAATGATGTTCCACTTCCAGTTCTGAAAGCATTCTTCAGCTTCGCCTTTTGATTATCTGACAATTTAACTCCGTGTTTCACGTACATTATTTTTAAAGGAGAGAAATTCAATTCAGAGTAATATTGACTCTACCATCAATGGTTTCTAAGCTTGCAGTTTTATCGCCGAGCACAATACAGTAAATGTAATAGTTTTCGCTTGGTTTATGTCGAAAATTAAGTCTGACCTCTAGGTCGGTCTTGCTCACCTGTTCATATACAGACTCGTCCCTATGAGACACGTCAAAAAACAAAATAGGGTACAGTGCCTTAAAGTCAGCATAGCTAACTTGAGAACCAGTATCCTCGTCCACGTCTTTTAGCCCTGCCTGTAGGAAACTGTAATATAATCGAGCATAGTCATTATTATCGAAGTCACACTCATATTTTTCCTCAGGATGCTGAGTTGAATTTAGCCGAATCTCGGCCTGACTTAGCGAAAGGTGGTCAAAGATCATGCTGTTTTCGTCTATTTGCTTCGACCTGCTACTCTTCTGTAGTACGACGAAAATATGAATAGGTCTGCTGATGGTAGAAGCAACACGCCAGAAGGGATACTGCTCGTCCTTTTCGTCAGATCGGTAAACAGAGATACTTTTCCAGTAAATCTGCACAGTTTGTGACTTTAGAAGTCGGCTTTCTAGGCTAGACATTGTAGCTAGAGCTGGTACCAGAGATGGAACATACCAGCTCATATGATCCAGCCAAAACTTGGCCTAAGAATCGTGATTGTTTGAATGCAAAATGCACCTATCGTCTTTCCTTTCCAACTTCAAAGTATGCCTCACACCTCTCAGAACCTTGCTAAAATCCTTTGTAAATCCGAACAAAAATCTTAGAGGAAGAATAAAACTGATTTGCTTTCCGTCCGAAGTTAGCATGTGTCGTTGTGTGAAGCCTAGGTTGAAACTGGGATTGTCTGTCGTACTTGCGCCAACAATTTCTTGTGCTTGATTTCTGATTAGTTCAGTATTGTATTTTTGAGTATCCGTACCACCGTTTCCTGTATCCTTGTACCACATCATTGCGGTACCCACAGAACGACTGAAGTCGTCCGAAATATTAACTAGGTTTAAAACGGTTGTCGCTAAGTGCACATGATCAAAATCCTCTAGCAGCTGCTCATTTGCAAAGTATTCCGCCCTCGAGAACAAACTAAACCCATTATTAACAATAGTGGTTGCTTCCGTGGCTGGCAACTGATTGCCTGCCTGGTCCAAGATTCTGCCTTTAATCAAGAGAAACGAATCGTGAGGCAACAGCCAGCCATCCATATCTTTGGTAAAAAATTCAAACCTTCGTAGCTGTTGGACATTAACGTTATTTTCCCTGTACTGAACGTACTCGTATTTGGCTGTGGAGGCTTCCTCCACTGCAGGCTCAAAAATGTTCCAGTACGGTGCCTCGACTACCTCGGACTGAATTGGCTTCATTTTATAAAGCAGGAAAGAAAAGAATCACATTTTAAGCAAGTATTGAATTATTCTTGAAGGCCTTTTATGTGAGGGCCTTTTCCCTATGCCCGAACCTGCAGTTAGGTTTGACAAAGCCTCCATCACCCCTGCCCTTGATTTCGGTCCCACCTTTTCTCTTCTCTTCTCTCTTCTCTCCCAACCTCTTTTCTGGCTTTGGCTTTTAGTTGTCTTGTAAACTTTGTTGGCACGTTGTCCTAAATTTGAAGGATTCAAGGTTTTGTCGACAAGACGCCGAGCTTCATCCTTGAGGGAATCCTTCATGTCATGGATTAGTCTCTTACCGATGGGTTTCAACACACTGCTAGCGAACTGCTTGCCTTTCTGGAGCAAAAGTTTAGCCCCCGCTTTTAGCTTTGCCTTTACCATTTCAGGTCGAAGAAAAGATTTCACGACTGAACCAATTCCCTTTCCTTTGACAACATAGACTGAACGTTTCCCAGTCAGTATCATTTTAGAAGCCTAGATTTTTTGTTCTCGGATGTGCAATACGTAAGTGACATGCTCATTATTGAGATTGATTCCAATGCCTCGTTGATCAGTAACCCGCATTCTGATTCTGCTTAGGGAATCCATCTGTTTAACTGGCAAGTAAATGGGACGATTTGGTTTCTCAACCAGAAGCGAACCGGGCTGAAGCGTGGGAACAAAGGAATGAATAATGTCAGACGAAACCCCATTGTCATATGACTCCGCTACGATGCTACAGCAGATCAGGATACTGTCAATTCCATTTGTAATATTCACTCGATCTTTGCCAGTCATGGATCCACTAATTAAATTGACATCGCCAAATCCCAAAATCTTTCGCAAACCTGGCGAAACACTTAAGTCTAAGCTGTAATCTTCGACCATATCGATTTTAAGCTTCCCCGTGCTGTAATTTGGAACCATATTAATGATGTTTTCATCGACGCGCTTACTGGAGAGGCACCTCTTGATCTCCTTTTCCAATGCTGGAATGTCATACAGCCCGTCATCCATTTCAATCAAGAACGCTCGGTTGTCGTTGACGAGCAACTTAAACACGTTGTTGTGATAATATGACGCGATATTGTATCAGCTATACCACATTGTACAGCTAACTAAGGCAATCTCAAGATTTCTGCTGGTTACGTCTACCGGATTTGCAAACGACATTTCAAAATCCTCTGGGCTACCTGCGCGGCTTGAATCTAGCATAATGTACATTTTATTTTATAAACTGGAATCAGTTCAAAGAAACAAATTTGTCAAATAATTCTTTGTGATCCTCTTCATCAATAGCCTGCGTTTCCAAAAGCTTGTCTAAAATTTCTGATATTTCGTTAACCAGATGAACGCTGTTATTACCCGCTTCTTTCTCTAACACCAATAGCATCAGCCGATTCTCTAAATCTTCGCTATTCTTGTAGAACCGGATCCCGTGCAGAAGGCGGCACTTTTGAGACTTACGTTTAGGTGCTATGCCAGATAGTTCAACTAGCTTCTTGAAAATACCTATGCTTTCTTGGCTGTAGGGAGTCTTGGAGTTGAATCTTTTTGTAACCAAATCTACAAAGTCACTTTTAACTGCTCTTTCCATGATCAGATCTCCATCACTGTTTTTGACAACTAGCTCATGCGAGTTTAGAAGCCGTGGATAATCAACGAGTAAATTGCCGAATTTCGATTCAGAATCTATGGTGTAAGGACTATTAACGCCCCTCCCAGTCTGGATACGAGCTAGGGCTTTGTATTTAGCACTGGATCTTTTTGCGTTTTCTTGAACTCCGGTTTTTTGCAGGATCCGTTTGTACGTTTGGATATCCTGGGAATCGATAACGCCATTCTTGAGTAAATTGTTGTCTCTTATGTACTGAAACGGCGCCAGTAGTAGGTGAAGCAGTCCGCTGGTTCCAAGAAAGGTATCCGTTTTTCCATCTACAGTTAGCGATACAACGTCTTCGTTTACCAATTTTGAGAAATCTATGTTTCCCTTTTTACCTATTTTTGACGTGCCAGGATTGACCTCTAGTGATGAAAACCGTGGATTTTGTGTGGATTGGAACACACTTTCAAGAATTTGTTGAGTGATAGAAGCCTTGGGTGGTACAGGATGCTGGCGGAATCCATGCGAGGGGCGGAAGTGCCTGATCCGTTCCGTTCCGAGTTTGGCGTTCGGAGATTGCTGAAACTATTGGTTTGCTTTGTTTTTCGTATTCCTCTTCCTGTTGCCTTTGTGCGGTGTGAGCAAACGACACCTTGTTTTTCAAATCTCGCTTGTGTCGACTGGCGTCTTGAATTAATTTACGTTTCTGTTTTGCGTAATCACTTAACGCCTTCATGTGGTTATTGCTAACCTTCACAGTTTTCTCCGTCATTTTAACTTCATAGAAACTAAGTAAAAATAACTTAAACGAGATTCCACAAAGTGGAAATAAACCAC
>JASAND010018520.1:0-42977 GCA_030248195.1 Trissonchulus latispiculum
CAACCGTAGCCATCAGCCTGAGGGCCGCCCGCCTGGTACGGCGGAGTCTGCTGTTGCTGAGGCTGCGGTCCAGGCACTGCGTGAGAAGTAGATCCAGAATTAAACTGACCAGGTCCATTCTGTTGGGGAGGCGGAGCATTTGGCTGAGCTGGAGGGGGGCATGGGCCGGAGGAGGGGCTGAAGGCTGCTGGATAGCATTTTCTGGCCGCAGATTCTGTTGAGACTGATTATGCGTAGAGATCATTGTCGTCTGACCAGTGCCATATGAATATTGGGACTGAGGAGAGACTGGAGCTCCCCCTCCATTCGACTCCGACTGGACATGGCCGGCCACTGAGACTGAAGGACCGGCGTGAGGAGCAGCAGGGGTCGAACCCCCCGCAAGTCCTCCTGATTCCGGTGGAAACCCAAGAGAGGCACGCCGCTCCGCAACAAGCTGATCTGTTAATCTGTCGACCATCCCCTTATAAAAATCTGAAATTTTTTCCAAACGCCGAGGGTGTCCCCGAGGGAGATCACGAATTTCCGGGTCCCTCACGACAGCAGCCGCCGCCGCGAAAATTTCCTCCTCAGATGGTAACACAGTCTGGCCCGGGGGAGCTGCCGGACCCCCCGTTTCTTCCGACGGAGACGTAATAACAACACACACCTGTTCCAAACCCGCGGCCGAAGCTGAAGTTTCTCCCTGAATTTCTGGGGTGGGCGTCGGGGGAAGGGGGGGTTGGGAGGAATTTTGGGGGGTTCGCCCCCCATCCTGCACCATCTGACCGGGAGAAAGAATTGGAGGGCCAAAAGTTTTATTCAACATCTGAGAATATGACGGCCGTGGAATTTGCTGAGTACTCGAGGCCGAAGTTTGGGGCTGGGAGGAACCCCCCGCCTGGGTCCACTGGGGGGGTGGACCCCTGCCACTGACCGGGACTTGAGCAATACAACATAAAATATTTTGATTTCGCCCAGAATTTTCCCCCCAAGTTTGCAAGGGAATCGTAGTGGGAATGTAGGGGATCCCCCAATTTCGGTAAGGCGCTTCCCCCCCCGTTCCAGGTGGAACCCCGTCCTGAAGGGGCGGATCAGTATATTCCCCAAGTTCACGCGGGTCCCCCCGATCCATAACTGGGGCCTGCTCACAACACCTCTGTCGCAAAACTAAATCGTTATACTCGTCCGGGTAATCTAAATTTTGTAAAAATTCAAAAAACCGTTGAATATCTTGAAGCCGATCTTCTAAAGCACGAAAAAATTTAGGGTCAAGACCGTCACACTCCTCCAACATCTACCACATGACACGGTCGCCACATGTGAAGTTTGACTATGCTAATCTTTATAAAATGCTGTTGCCTGACTTTTACTCTCTAACTTAGAACTCGATTACAGGTGAACAAACGTGGTGTGTGATGCTGGAGCAATGTTCGGACCTGACCAACTAGAAATCAGCGAAATGATTACAACGGTTTATTTAATTTCAACAAAAACTTGACGACGAAGTTATTACAAAACACTAATTTCAATCAGAATTATAAACTTGACGAAATACCAAAGACAATACGAAACGCCCGGTAAAAGCCGACTAAGCGACAAAGGCCAACCAAAAGAACCCAACCCAATACTAGTTGACAAAACCCAACGAATCGTAAGCAACTTATTCCCCCAACTTTGTTACCCAACCGGTACATGCGCAAGAACCCACTATAACTGAACCTGAACTACTCAATATGGAGGACTGCAACTATTAGCTATCCGAACCTACGAATTTAGACAAGAGTAAAGCGAAATGATTGAACGTTTGTCAAATGAAATGTCATCTTCACTTAGGCTTAGCAGCTCATGAATAATTTATATCTTTCCTGCCGGTGCTAACTTCACACCTGGATTAAACCAGCGAAAAGTGTTAAAACTACCTATTTTTGGTGTTTAAAGAGGAATAACTTTCGTAGACAGCATTTTTGAGCGATGACCCTATTATAACTTTCACTCAGCGTGATAAGAGCTTTCAAATGAGCCCAAATTTGTAGCGATCGGAGCAACTTTTATTTTTCGGGATATGGGCCCGCTGGAACCACGTGCCGCCCCAAATCCACTTAATTTATACATATTCGTGTTCTCCTGAACGAGACCTGTAATTTGATACCAAACTCGACTACTTTTCGCTTATTATTTCTTTTCCTACCGTTTTTAAAACTTATGAAATTTTAAATTTTAAAATTTTTCAAATCACTGATTTCTGAGCTTTCAGAAAATATATACATTGTCATACCTAACTTGAATAATAAACTCTCCACAAAATTCACTCTTTTGGTCCACTTTAAGTTTGCTAGACTATTGTATGGGATCTTATCACAGTGAAATAAATATTTTAGTTATTTTAACAGTTATCAACCGGAGATACAAAGGTCTTGTGCCTTATTCGTTATACAAGTACTTTTTGCACGGTTTTGCATTCACCGTTTTGTATATTCATCGGACGGGAAGCCCTCGTGAGCACCACTCGGAGGTTCCCGCACAATGAATGTACATATCTGTGAATGAACTAAAAATCGTGCTTCAAAGTATACTTTAAGGACACACAGCAAATGATTTTTACAGCACAATTAATCTAAATGCAACTAAACGGACTCGTTACCATTTGTAGGCACTTACTTTTGCTCAGCACCAATTTATATATGTTGAAATGCTTGATACTTGAATTACTTCAATGAAAAATATCAATTTTTTCAACGCAGACTTAGTATCATTGTGCTTCTTTCCAGATTTCTTTACAATTAATGTATGCTTCATATGTTTAGATGAATGCTTCATTAAAACATCCTTTGGTCTACAAATTGTTTCGTTAACCAACTAGTCACTAGTCACTAATCCATCCTTTTAAGCAGCGGCCTCGATTTCAACGTAATTTGGATTGCTAAAAGCTACAAGCCCTGCTGCATTTCATGGCACTGCTTGTATAAGTGCAATCAAGAGCACAGACAAGCTAGAGTCAGAATGCACGCAATATTTAGGGTTGGTTCAAAACCGCAAAATGCCAGTCGCTGTGAATGATTAAATGAGCCACCGTTTATTTAGCATATATTTTCACCTTATATGTAATTTAGTTACTGTTTATCCAACCTATCTTATTTACTTTACAGTTTTCCAGTTTTCTTGTTTCTAGAATTTCTTGTATAGAGAGTACTTCAGAGATTCTGACAAATTGGGCTATTGTAGCGATCAAAAAAATCTATCTGACACAAAGTTTCCATTTCGTCCTCGTTACTTATCCTGCCAAGATTTTCATATTCCTTTACAAGCCGGTGTTGATCGCAAGATACGTCGTTGACTTTCACAGAACCTTTGTTTTTAAATTCCAGGCATCCCGACATATCGTAGTCATGACTGGGTTCACCACGGTGCCATATAATATTTTCGTATGGACAATTGTTGTCTCCAGTAATTAGTTGAATCTGGTGATTAGATCTTGCATCTATTGTTAAATAACAACACCATCTGTGTACAGTAAGTGCGTTCACAGCCACTTGACGCAAGCATGGAATGACAAACAAAAAATGTTAAACTTGAATATGGAAACATTTGGGGAAAATGATTTCGTAATTCGCCAGGCGTATTCGAATTTTCACATGTGGATAAATTTCACAGTGTCATAGCTCTGAATTTTCACTTTTCATTGGCCGACAATATTTGGGTATATTACTGAGCTTTCGCAATAGTAAGCATTACGCCCTTTCTAGTATAGGTGGGCTTGTAGGAAAGCTAGTCCGGCCCGGCCCGGCCCGGCCCAGCCCGGCCCGGCCCGCGGACTGGGCCAACATCTATTAGCAAACCGGGCCGAGAAATGTATCAGCTGAAACTAGCCAGATCGACTCTATACTAATGTTGTGAAAGCACCAAAATTAGCGAGATATTTACTCATTCTGATTATTTTACAGCAAAATTTAATGTTTCGTAGTATTATTTGGAGTTTCCATGTTGCATTGAAGCCTTTGAAATAATATTACTATTTAAATTTTGGGAATTTGCTTTTGGAGGCTTGGGTCGGGTCGAATCTTTCAATTTGAGGGACGGGCGGATCGGGCCGAATCTTTCAGCTTGCGGGCCAGGCAAAATAATTGAAAATTTAAAAAACATGTGCAATTTGTATTTTGTTCTGTACATCAGATATGTTGAATGATAAAAGGTGAATTTGCCATTTTAATCAGCTTCTGAGCGTTTTCACGTACCCAGTGTCATTTTCATGTTCTTGATACGCAGAATGATCTTACGATTAAGACACAGTCATCAAAGACGCTTCTAGCACTCTATTTTGAATGTCTACAGTATGCACATATGTCAGCTGTGATCTTGTTCATGTTCTATAAAGTTTACATTAATTGGCCCTTGGTTCTGATTCATTTCTGAAGTATTTTCTGGAAATTGTGGGAGAGTCTGGCTGGGTTTGCGAATTCGACAGTGGATTTTGTGTTGTTTAACTATCGTTTCAGTCGGGTAGGGTCTTGTTGTACTGGCATTACACACCACGTAGTTACTTGCAATCTTATCCTCGAACCGTTCTAATCAAGTCAAGTCGTTTTATTCAATAGTTCATGCAGTTTTACTAATATTAGAGGAGTCAAACTTCACATGTGGCGACCGTATCATGTGGTAGATGCCAGTAGAAAGTTAACCAAAATTTCAAAATTTTTTGGATGATCGTTATGCAAGATGTTTAGGGAATTTCTGGAGTGTTTGCCTATTTTCGATGCACCAACTGAAGCTGAAAATTTTGTTTTTCGCCATGAAGTCAGTTTTCCTCCATAGGGTCTTCAGAAGAATTGAAAATTCTGACATCTTGTCTGTTCTCTGTTGACGATGTAACCAATTTCAGTCAAAAAACTGGTAAGCAGTGGCCAATTTTCCCAGTTAGTTTTTTTCAAGTCGTCGAAGCGTGGACTGATGAATCTCAGTCTTGTGCGGGTGCTCCTCAGAGGGGAAACAGTCGGGCGTGGATCTCCCTCCAGTACTGAGTAAGCCAAAGTTTTTGGTGAACCAGAGTTTGAGTCCTTTACATACCGTGTTTATTCGGGAAGATTTCGGGGGGATTATGTGACGAAGCGACTCCTCAACAATGTTACGTTACGGAAGTTACGAAGTTTTCCCTATCTAGAGAAGAAGAGGAAATGTTGATCCTTTTTCTGCAACTGAATCCGTTGCTACAGCTCTTTGTGCTGATCCAAGTAACCGTGCTTCCTTGAATGGGAAATTTGCCTTTGAAATGAGATTTGCCTCTCGCGTCGAAATCAACGGCGCCTTCGGCTAATAATTTTAAATTTTCCTAACATCTTGGATGCTGCAGGTGCTTCAGACCGATATAGACTACCACTATGTTGGAATTGCGCCAGGAAAATAGCCAATCCGTGCTTGGGTTTATAAAATCAACCCAGCATTGAAGAAAGTCATTGGCGGGAATTGTTCGCTTGGCTGGAACAGGGCCCTATACAACGCTCTCGGTCGCCTTGAGCTTCTCCGATTATTCAAGTGGCCAAGAAAGATGGGGACTGGCGGCTTTGTGTCGTACATATTAAATTGAATGCCGTCACTAAAAAAGAATCTTACCCGTTGTCACGAATCGATGGTCTTTTTGAACTGATTTTGAGCCATTGTATTTTTCGAAACTTGATTTGGCCTCAAGTTTACATCAAATTCCAGTCTACCCGCAAGGTCGAGAAAAGCGGCCTTTATAACTCATTCTGGTCTACTTGAATTCAAAGTGATGCCGTTTGGGTTGTGTAACGCCACCTGTAGTTTGCAGCAGACAATTGATCTTATTATTGGAGGGTTTTATTATTTATATTGACGATATATTGGTGACCAGGCCGACTCAGACCCCTGATTTGCAGGGTTGCTGAATATGTTTCACGATGCGCAAGAGAGCACGTTGTTCTCTTATTGTCTAAATGCGAATTTGCTCGAAGACAGATGGCATTTTTATGCCACATTTTGCCAAAATTTGGTATTGCAATGGTATTATTTGGGTGGTTTGATAATTTCCAGTGCCACAATCATTCAAGGATATTCAAAGTTTTCTGGGGTTTGCGGATTATTATTGTCAATTTCTCCCCATTTTTCAAAAATTGCAAATTCTTTGACTCGCCTTTTGAAAAAAGACGCCGAATTTGTGTAGGACCCATGAGACGTTGAAAGAGAAGCTAGTCACCGCACCAGTCTTGATTTATCCGAATTTTGCCAAGCTTTTTACCTTAGTGACTGATGCGAGCTACAAAGGTATAGCTGCCATTCTCCAACAGCAGTATGATTTGGAAAAAATTCATTCTGTTGCGTACGCAGCCCGGACTCTTCATACTTCTGAAAAGAACTATACGGTAACTGAATTGGAGGACCTGCAATTTTGTCGGGTGTTCATATTGCTAGCATTATTTGATTCTTCATAGATTTGATATGATCACGGACCATCAGGCCCTTGAATATATTCTAGTGGATTATGCAAAGCCTAAATCGGCCGAAGGGAGGGTGGCCCGGTGGCGCGCTTTTATTGAACAATTTCGTTTTGGTGTCATTCAAAAACCTGGTTCTGTAAATGGGCAGCCGACGCTTTGTCGAGCAATCCACACCCAATTGCCGGGATTTTGCTGAAAATCCAAAAATTCCTGAATATTTGTTCACAGTTTTAGAAAATGCTTTCGATGTAGGGAGTCCCGAAGATGGTCCGGATCACCCTCCCCAACTTGTAGCAGCAAAGGAGATTTGGGCTGAGACCTTACTTACCAATCCTTTTACATTTGCTATGATCGAATTTCTTCAGAACGATAGACTTTCGAAAGATCTGCAGCTGGCTTCCTACGTACGAGGCTATTTATGTTTGTTATGTTATGTTTTATAAGTTATGTTATTTGTTTATTTGTTTCTTGGTTATTGCTGATTTTTAACGAGATGGGGTGCGCGTTTGCTATGGCCATTGAACAAACTGTTACAGTTGCAAAGCTGTAGGCCGAACAAGTTATTGCAGATCATGGGACCCCTCGTCAAGTTTTGTCTGATCGGGGTACCCTCATTTGTTCAGCTTTGCTGTAGCTGTTGCTAAAGTGCATGCTAACTTTTGCTTGAGAGTGGTATGTCCTCCTTCCCTGGGTGCTGTTCGTTTGTCCCACCTACGTATTTGTATAAATTTTCGCGTATATGTATGTTGTTTCAGAGTTGGATCTTTTTCTAATGTTTCTTGTTTTGCATCTAATTTTGTTTTATTTTTACTATTTCTAGGCGAATTGTGAACTTTAAGCCAACAAGCCAAACTGTCTGCAATTCAAATTCTATTGATAATTTTATAGGTACTAACGAACAGCTAGGGCAGCCCACTGACGTGGTTACTAAAATTCGTCAGCTTTTTGACGAGGTCAGTGAGGGTTGACTTTTTTGGTACAAAAGCGACAACCCAAAATGCTGCTGTTGATTGCGTGGCCAAGGAGCAAATATCTATCGAACAAGCCAAACTGTCTGCAATTGTATTTTTAAGCGAACCGCTAATTGAAGTGCAGGCCAGTTGACTAGAATGTGTTTTAATGAAGACAGTAACTTGTGCATGCCGTCCCATCCGTAAACCCATTCCTGTTGCAGTTGCCTAGACAATCGGCACCGATCCGAAAGTTTAAAAGAAGCTGTATTCTTTGCAGCCGAGGAGGAAATGTTTGTAAAACCAGTTTATACTTAAAACTAGCAAGTCCTACTTACTGACGTCAATGTCCTGGAGATCAAGAAAAGAATAGGAAACATTATTTTCTTCTCTAAAATGATGAAAATACTAATTATTACGTGACTACAGACAGTCTATGCGTTCTATGTATGGCAGAAATCGTATATCAAAACCAGAACTAAACAGGCACTACCCTTCTTTTTATTAAAAGCCTGTTTCTGTGGCACAAAATGTATAAAATATATACGTTAATTAGACTTCTGTAAAAAGTTTAGAATTAAAACCAATTCAACGAGCTAACAGCTAACAAGTTGTTTGAATGAAGTGTCAATGATGGTAAAGCGTGGGAGCAATCATTTGTTTCACGCATACGCAATGCCGATACTGAGCCTGTACAGGTATAATCCAGAACGCGAAACCCCGCGCACAAATTTATTACCAATTACCAAATTTCATACCCCGCTGCGCGAGGCGCAGCGCATAGGATTCGAACTAATACGATCCAACCGTGATGTTAGAACCAGCGAGTCTGCACTGTCAGAACCCCCGCGCACAGCGTGGCGTCTGTGCTTACCTGCGCGGGAGTAAGTACAGTTGGAACCCTGGTGCAGGCTGGAACGTCTCCGCTCGGGCACCATTACTGTTGGAACCCTTGCGCAAAATAGCAGCACTGTTAGCACCCTTACGTAGAGTGGAGCGTCTCTGCTTATCTGTGCGGGAGTAAGCACTGTTGGAACCCTCGCGCAAAATAGCAGCACTGTTAGAACCTTCTCGCAGAGCGGAACGTCCCTGCTACGCGGGCGTCTGCAGTGGCGGCGGTGTCGCGCGATTATTGCGGTACCGCCGATTCCTATAACCGCGAGGAAACCCGCAATGTTTTACTAGACTTTTGTTTTAAAAATAATAACTCCGTTTATTTTTAATAAATTTCTCCTTGAAAAGCGTAAAATTAGCTGACACATTTTACATTTCTGAATCTTTGAAAAAAATTAAAGCTAGGCAGCTTTTTTCTGTGGCAGACTTGCATACACTAGCAACGTAGGTTGTTCGCATTGTTATAATTACTTCATAGTTACTGAGTGAAATATCCCTACTGTAATCACCGATACAGGATCATAACTGTTCAGCAGGATTTAGCTATTTCACTACTATTCGTATTTTGTGTCCTGTCGGAAATTGTACCTATGCTGTGGAACGTTAAATTAACCAAAGCAGGCTTTCTCGATTTAGTCTACATCTTAAATTTAAAACAAATTTTAAGGACTTGCCCGGCTGGGTTTTAAGTAGTCAACGGGTATATAACAAATTATAAACGAGTTTAATACCCTATTCTTTAAAACTCTCTATAAATTATGTCGTAGTTTAGTTTTGGTTTTCGCATATGCAGATTCAAAACAGTATGAAATTTTTTCGTAACTTCTGCTTCACTAGCACTTAATATTTTATTTATTATACTTACAAAATTTACAAAGAGATAAACTCATCTTAAACATGCCCTTAATAAAATTGCATATAACCTATAAAATTAATGACCCAGAATCTAAAATTAAGCAACTCCTGCCGTATTACTACATTCAACTCAGTAAAGTGCACAGGATAACAAGGTTTCAGGAAAAATTTGTGTTTGGACTGCGGTAACCGCGCTTTGACATAGCCGCAGCTACTGACAGAAAAACTGTAAAAACCGCGGTTAACCGAGCGGCAACTGCAGCAAAAAGCGCGGTATGCGGTAATGAATATTCGCTACCGCGCCCTTCTCTAGTAGTGGACAGTCTGCCGACAGCTTGCAGAGCTAGTCTTCCGCTAAAATAGGATTGTAGGTGCTACAGTGGGAATTAGTAGAGTGGAGTTCAAATTTGACCCAATGAGTTTATAGATAAAGAGGTGCTAAAGTGAGACTGGTGCTAAAGTGTTACCTTAATCAAAGAAGGATTCATTCCGAAATTCCAATTACTAATTACTACGTAACCACAAAATCTATTGAAAGACTTACAGTCAACTGCTGTTCAACATACATAAATTGTGCCAATAATTGGAAATGTCTCATGTCTTTCCAAACTGGTAAATGCGCTTTGAAATCCTGACATGCCAGAACAGGTAACTTGAACTTGTTGAAAGTGATTCTTCGAACACATCCATAGTCCTCCAGTCTTGTCCACTCCGCAGGACAATCTATATTTATAAAACACCTATAATGTCATAGGTACGCACAAAATGTCGACTCTGTGATGGACTTTAGTAGAGACGTCCAAGAAAATGAGCAAATACGACTTTGATGTTCCCCTGATGTGTGTATGCAGTGGTTCTCTTTAAATTCTACCATGTGATACTAGTAAACTAAAACTAAAACATCTAAATCAGGTTAAGTCACTAAACTGTGTTAGCTTGGCTATTTTTAACACATGAACTTAGCCCGAGTTTAGCGACTCGACCCTGGGTTTTTAGGTGTTGCCAACATTGCCCCTAGAGTAGGTAGCCCCCATAACATCGGCCCCTGGAGTAGGTTCGTTTTAGGGTTCTTTTGTCAACTGGTTCACAGGGATAGTTGAGGTAGTTCGATGCGATGAGGCAACTTTGCCTTAATTAGAAAACGCATTCATTTTTGTTTCATGTTTCAAAAGACGTCAATACTTTATTGAAAAACGTGTATTACTTGAGTTTTGTTCCCTGCACATTTTGTTTTAATACATAGACGTGAGTCTGCTGCATACCTTTTCCTTCCGCTTGAAGTAGAACCAATGCAAGAAACAGCCAATGCAGATCCATGACTGCGCACAATGCACCAGTCTAAAAATAAGTAAGTTCTATTATTTTTACGTAATACTCTACATTTTCAGACAGTATTCAATCTTCGTTTCACATCAGTTGAAGCTACATCAACATTGAAACATCAACCGTTTCACTAATAGAAATTCTTTAGAACTTAAATTATAGCATTTATATTAGGAAAGAAGAATTTGAAACCGGACTTGTTATAAACAATGATACTATATGTCACAGCTGTATAGTCGTGAAAGTCAATTGTCTTTATCAACATTAACTTGTCCTTTTCTGTTAATTTAAACAAAACCCAACTTGGGCCTACTGCAACTCAATTAACAATCCGTTAACTGTTAATGTGTTAGCAATCCAGAACAATCTGTTAACGTGTATTTGGTTTTAGTAACGTCGAAAAATATAGTCGAAATGCATCTAGTTTGCCTGTATAAAACCCAACAAAATGCTTACAGTTAATGTAAGAATCTTGAGAAGGAAAGAAAGAAAGCACCGAAGGTGTATGTTTCGTTTAAGAATCCTGGATTTTTATTGTAGACCGGATCAGTAATCTTTTAAAAACACACGTGCCCTTCTGCGAATACACAAAATTTGAGATCAACATACCAATTTGTATTCGAAATTAATTAGAAAATTTTTCATTATCAAAACTGCTAATCAACTGCCTATTTTATTAATTGAACGTCTCAAGACTAGGCCCATTTTAAGCAATCTGCTATTGGTGCCTCTTGAACAAATAAAGAAATTTTAGGAAGCACGCAATAATAAGAGTTCATAATATCAGTTCATAGGCGTTGATTTCAACTTTCGGAAGTAGTGTGAATGTTAGTCTATGACATTGATATAATAGTAGTAGGGTCGCGGCAACCCTACAGTTCCTGTCGCATCACCATTCTGAAGTTAGCATTATGCAATAAAAATGGCTGTTTTTTATTCATTTTTTAACAAAGCACGATATAAGCTTTGTCTATTTGAATCGGTGTAAATGTTTGCGTATATACTTTGTCTACTTAAATGGGTGTTAATGTTTGCTTAAATACTTGTTTATCAACAAACGCAATTCAAAATTCAGAACACAAAATGTTCCCTTGATTCTGCTTCTATTTATTCTAGCTTCTATTATTTATGTAAGTTTTGAAGGGATGGTGCAATCTTAGGGAAAATTTGAGACACATCTACTTTGGATAGCGGGCTAGCTTCTGACAAAATTTTGGTACCTGAGAACATGTGATTGGATAGCTATCACCTAGGCAGAACGCTTGCACTAAAATTTATTTTCGCATCAAATGATGAAATTGGATATGCTTAGTAAAGAGCCAAAAATAGCTTTAAAACGAAGTGCATATCTTTTCTATCAGTTTCAATTTGGATTTAAATATGGCTAGTTTACTTTTGACTGTTTGTATCGAGCATAATAAAGTAAAAGCAGATCCTACATAAATGGAAACTATACTGCTCAAAGAGGTGCTTTTACATTGGTTCAAAACAAACAAACAGTTTATTCAGTAAGTCACAAAAATTATATACACGATCATAAAAATGTTTACTGTATAGGACAACACAGTGTTGCACAAACAATTACTTACGTGCTGCTCTATATAAAACGTATAAGTGATTACATACAATTATTTTGCGTAGATATATCAACAAAGCTGCCTCAAATACAATAGAAGTAGTTTTCTTTTGGGTTCCTTTGACCTTCAGGAATTTGGGGTAACGAATAAGCGGATAAACTGGCCAACGAGGGCAGCAAGGTGCCTCAGGGCAAGAAACTGCTAGACCAGTCATCCATCCGCAGTCTCATCCACTGCAGAACCCGAGAAAACTGGCGTAACAATCTGTCGCACCCCGTGTACTCCAAGCAAACCCAAACTGACGTCCAGTCCCGATCGAAAAGGAATGGGGCCTATCCAGGCGGAATAGGGTAATACTGGCTCGACTCCGGACCGGTGGTCACTCTCTAATTCTCAAACCCTGTCTGCCCAGGACAGGAGCTGTTGACAGTCCAATTTGTGACAGGTGTGGAGAAGTGAAGGAGGATGCTGCTGTCCATCTAATTTTGAAATGTTCCGCCATCATCTCCCAGCGAACATGTAAATGGGGCAGCAGGGCAAGCCTGGGTTGCCTTTCGACCGTCATCATCTGTTCATCCAGTTCCTGAGGGATGCAGAGGCCATTCATATGGTTCCTTCAATATATGCCTAGCAATGATGCCTGAACAAACAGACAAAGACACGATCTAGGGTTGCGTCCACGAGTTGCAAAATGAACGTTTTGAGAAAAACCTTGCTCGAAAAAAGAGTTCATGAAAGAGTCCTGCATAAAAGTTGATCTCTGTATATATACACATACCGTGAAACTGTGAGTTTGATTTCGAATCAAATGCCAGTATCAAATTGTAAAGATTTTTCAAAAGCCACGAACTAGCTAACTTTTGCTTTCTGTTGATTGTACGCAAGCTTTTGTCTTCTTGTTAATATGTACAGATACAGAAAGGTCAACACAAGTGTCACAGTGATAGAACTAAGGTGTGCAAAGCTGGAATCGATTATAGCAAAATTCAGAGTATATAGTTGTTTTGCTGCTAATTTTTAATTTCGTTGGTGCAGCTAGACGACTTAGCAGAACGGTTTCGCTAAATGTTCAATTTTGAATAACAATCGAAGTTTATTGTGCGCAGAAATCAAGGTATGCGTTTTCGAGCACGCATAAATTGTGCTAATTCTTAGCCATATTTGGAGCGATTCTGCTAACATGGCTCTGCGAGCTAAATTACAGTGAACATTTCTCAATTTTTAACACAAATTGAACTTTGCTATCGGGCGTTTGCACCAAATAAGTTTAAGATTCAGATTAACTTCAGTTTACACCTGAGTTTGCGATTAACTAAAGATTAGATATGCTCTAGATTAACTTAATCAAACGTTAATATTTTTCTCATTGCACCAAATCAGATTAACAAAAGTTTATCTATTCTTCAGTTAATCTGATGTTAATCGCCAGTTAGTCTAAAGTTAAACCACTTGTACCGTGACTGCATAATAGCCAATCAAAATAAGACACGCACAGTCACGTGGTGGAAAACCTCCAATGAATGCCAAGGTGTTTCGCAATACCCCTTCCATATTATAAAGCTTGTCCGTGGAATATTTTTATTTACGTTTCCGTTTTATTAAGTGATGGAACTTCTTGAGGACAAGCATATTTGAGCTATTTATATTTTTACACTTGTTCGGTAAATGCTATTTCCTGAACAAGTGTAAATTAAACAGGTAAATTTGCAAATTCGTGGCATAAAATTCATGGAAACTCGCTGTTCAACCAAATTGTTTTCTAATTCCAGAAAGCAAAAAATTAAATAGTTGAATTCTAGTTGTTCTGGTTTTTCTTCAGCTTTAACGAACGAAAAACATTCGCAAAGGTTCATTTGCAGATTTTTCTCTGTGAATTTACAATAGCTCAAGTATGCTGTATTGCCATTTATGTCCAGGTCCGTGATCCGCTATGTCTGACAAGAAGAGAATGATTACACCATTCGAAAGATAATTGCTCACATCAATCCTGGAAGAGGACTGCCGGCTTCTCGACGTCATATTAGCCAAAGGGGAGGACTCTAAAACCTGTGGACGCGAAGAAAAATGCGAGGATAAATCTTGCTACAATATTCAACAGCAACTCCAAAGTAAACCCTCGAGAAGCGGATCAACTAAATAGTCGATTTAGAAACATCCAAAACAGCCAAAATGCTAATTTAACGCTTTAATTTGGACACATTGTTGTCAAATGTTGTGGTAAACCTGTTGCAGCAAATGACAGAAATCTGGAAATTTGGAAATCAGCTGGTTTTTGGCCCCAAAAATCTTTAATCTTGTTTATCTCCCGGAATGTTGAAGATAGAAAAATTGGTCCAAGAACCAAGGTATACAGTTTGACGAGCTCTTTCGATTGAATGTGGTTTTGGCTAATTTCAAGCTATTCAAGAACATAGACGCGTAAGTGGTTCACAGAACTCGAGCAAATGTCCTGAAAAGGCTCTTTTCAGAGCAGAGTTACGCGGACTTAAACTAGTTAAATATAACTTGATCCTTTTTATAAAGTCGTTGAAAAGGGCAAAGACATGCAATTCTGAATTAAAACAGTAAGTTTTAACTCTGCTCTTAATCTTGTTTTCTGTAAAAAGATCCGGGGATCAAAGTTGTTCTAGGATCCCTCAGCCGATGCGGTTTACGCTTCTTCTTCTCCAGCTTCGTGTTTAGATCCGTTCAGGGACCTATTTCATATGACTAATTTGGTACATTACATTCTGTACATTACAATGTAGCTTTTAACATTTTTTACATTTATCATTTTATAAAGCAAATCAATTATATTTATTCGTTGTCAATACCTATTTTTAATCGAGGTACTCAAATTTGCTTAATTTGTTATCTTTGCTTTAGTTGGATTCAGGTTGCCTGTCCTCGATTATGGAGTGATTGGGGTTTGGCCTTTAAGATACCCCTTCTAACTTCATATGAAGTAAAACGTTTGTTGTGCAATATGTTTTCCAATATAATCGTAGGAATGTGGTACACGTGTACATGTATGGTTAGAAAACGGGTCAGAATTGGTCTTATAGTTGGAGCATTGTGCAACAATTTTGCATAATATTCTTACTTGTTGAAACTCGAAACCTACACATTTTAGACTTTTGGAGCCGCTTATTATCCTTTATTTGTAACGCACTAAAGAGCGATTCATACTTCAGCGTAACGTAATGGCAGACTGTTGGCCAAGCTCAAATTTACTGATTTTGTGCGTCAACTGTGTTACCAAATTTAATTTTGCTACATAATATCGTGCACATGTTGCATTCTAAACGTTACAAAAGAAACATTACTACAGATTTTCAGTTTACCTGCATAACATGTTGACACATAGCTATAAGTTTTCGACACGTCTGTACTCTTTTATCGTAGATAGCGTTGTTTTTCAATAAATTTGCTGATTGCATGCAAATTTTAATGGTGCTAACAACTTAGTTTTTTAAATTTGTATAGCGGACAACGTCTCATCAATTATCAATTCATTGCAGTCCTCCAGCAAAATTAAAACAGAATTATCGCGGATTCGAGCTAAACCTTTGGAAGACTCACTCTCCCTTTTCCTATGTTAATTGCGTGCGTATATATAGCCAGTGCACGCAACAGAGAGCTTTGTTGCTCTTCTGTACCGTACACCGTGCGGATAAGTTATTTATCCGTACGGTGCACGCTGGGAGGCCTGGACCTAAACTAATTTGCTGCGCCACGCAGTTACCTGCATAGCTAAGCAGTGTGTACACCTGAGCTCCAACTTAGACAGCTCAGCTGCACACAAAAAAGGCCTCCCAGCCGCGGCAATTTACTGCCAGGTTTCCTTGAACAATTGCTTGAACTTATGTTCTAAGCTGCAGCATCACAGAATCAAGTTTCATTAGTTTAGCGGTAAGCTTCATTTGTTGCTTGTTTTGTTGTATAAGTACTTTACAACACGACATTGCGTGCATTCAGAGATTTAAGCAGCGTCGCACGGGCAGCGTATAAATCTCTGAATGCACGCAGAGCCGTGCTATAAAGTATACTTGTTTCCTATTGAAGATTTGTTCCTACATATAAGTGAGCGCAGGCTGAGACGTGAATCGTGCTACAAATAAGTTGTAGCACGCTGTGTGCACGATGTACGATGTATGAAAACAAGGTAAAGCTAGTATGGGATCCTATCTCAGTGAAATTTGTATATGTTGAAATGCTTGACACTTGAAATTACTTCAATGAAAAATATCAATTTTTTCAACGCAGACTTAGTATCATTGTACTTCTTTCCAGATTTCTTTACAATAAATGTATGCTTCATATGTTTAGATAAATGCTTCATTAAAACATCCCTCGGTCTACAAATTGTTTCGCTAACCAACTAGTCACTAGTCACTAATCCATCCTTTTAAGCAGCGGCCTCGATTTCAACGTAATTTGGATTGCTAAAAGCTACAAGCCTTGCTGCATTTCTTGGCACTGCTTGTATAAGTTCATTCAAGAGCACAGACAAACTAGTGTCAGAATGCACGCAATATTTAGGGTTGGTTCAAAACCTCAAAATACCAGTCGCTGTGAATGCTTAAATGTTAAATATGTTAATTAAATGTTAATTAAATTAAAATTAAATTTAGCATATATTTTCACCTTATATGTAATTTAGTTACTGTTTATCCAACGTATTTTATATACTTTACACTTTTCCAGTTTTCTTGTATAGAGTAGTATAGAGTTTCTTGTATAGAGAGTACTTCAGAGATTCTGACAAATTGGGCTATTGTAGCGATCAAAAAAATTTATCTGACACAAAGTTTCCATTTCGTCCTCGTTACTTATCCTGCCAATATTTTCATATTCCTTCAGAAGCCTGTGTTGATCGCAAGATACGTCGTTGACTTTCACAGAACCTTCCTTTTTAAATTCCAGGCATCCCGACATATCGTAGTCATGACTGGGTTCACCACGGTGCCATATAGTATTTTCGTATGGACAATTGTTGTCTCCAGTAATTAGTTGAATCTGGTGATTTGATCTTGCATTTATTGTTAAAGAACAACACCATCTGTGTACAGTAAGTGCGTTCACAGCCACTTGATGCAAGCATGGAATGACAAACAAAAAATGTTAAACTTGAGTATGGAAAGATTTGGGGAAAATGGATTAATTTCGTAATTCGCCAGGCGTATTCGAATTTTCACATGTGGATAAATTTCACAGTGTCATAGCTCTGAATATGCACTTTTCATTGGCCGACAATATGTGGGTATATTACTGAGCTTTCACAACAGTAAGCACTACGCCCTTTCTAGTATAGGTGGGCTTGTAGGAAAGTTAGCCCGGCCGGGCGCGTGGACTGGGCCAACATCTATTAGCAAACCGGCCCGAGAAATGTATCAACTGAAACTAGCCAGATCGACTCTATACTAATGTTGTGAAAGCACCAAAATTAGCGAGATATTTACTCATTCTGATTATTTTACAGCAAAATTTAATGTTTTTTAGTATAATTTGGAGTTTCCATGTTGCAATGAAGCCTTTGAAATAATATTACTAGCCAAATTTTGGGAATTTGCTTTTGGAGGCTTGGGTCGGGTCGAATTTTTCAATTTGCGGGACGGGCGGATCGGGCCGAATCTTTCAGCTTGCGTTCTTTCATCTTTCTTTCAGCTTATTTTCCAAATAATTGGAAAATTTAAAAAATGTGCAATTTGTATTTTGTTCTGTACATCAGACATGTTGAATGATAAAAGGTGAATTTGCCATTTTAATCAGCTTCTGAGTGTTTGCACGTACCCAGTGTCATTTTCATGTTTTTGATACGCAGAATGTTCTTACGGTTAAAACACAGTGCATCAAAGATGCTTCTAGCACTCTATTTTGAATGTCTACAGTATACACATATGTCAGCTGTGATCTTGTTCATGTTCTATAAAGTTTACGTTAATTGGCGCTTGGTTCTGATTTATTTCTGAAGTATTTTCTGGAAATTGTGGGAGAGTCTTGTCTGGCTGGGTTTGCGAATTCAACAGTGGATTTTGTGTTGTTTAACTATCGTTTCAGTCAGGTAGGGTCTTGTTGTATTGGCATTACACACCACGTAGTTACTTGCAATCTTATCCTCGAACTGTTCTAATCAAGTCAAGTCGTTTTATTCAATAGTTCATGTAGTTTTCTAATTAGAGGAGTCAAACTTCACATGTGGCGACCGTGTCATGTGGTAGATGCCAGTAGAAAGTTAACAAAAATTTCAAAATTTTTTGGATGATCGTTATGCAAGATGTTTAGGGAATTTCTGGAGTGTTTGCCTAATTTCGATGCACCAACAGAAGCTGAAAATTTTATTTTTCGCCAAGAAGTCAGTTTTCCTCCTTCAGAAGAATTGAAAATTCTGACATCTTGTTTGTTCTCTGATGATGATGTAACCAATTTCAGTCAAAAAACTGGTAAGCAGTGGCCAATTTTCCCAGTTAGTTTTTTTGAAGTCGTGGAAACGTGGACTGATCAATCTCAGTCTTGTGCGGGTGTTTCCTCAGAGGGGAAACAGTCGGGCGTGGACCCCCCGCCAGTACTGAGTAAAGGCCGTTTCAAACGATCAAAGTTTGATCAAAGTTTTCTTTGTCAAACTTTGAGGAAACTGGACTTTGATGGAAATTTGATGGTGTGAAACGCCGTCAAAGTGACCATCAAACTTTGATGGAATCATCAAAGTTTGCTTGTTTGAAGAGCGACTCCATCAAAGAAATTTGATCAAACAGCCAATCAAAATACAGGAACAATCCAGGAGAATTTTAATGTAGTGTTTATTTCTCAGTATTTCTTGATTTATTGCTGCTTTTGCACTTTCAGCTTGTGTATGTTAATTAATTCTTAATTAATTAAGATAATTCTTTCTGCTAATTAGTGATTCTCGAAAGAATTAAAGAATTTATATAATTGGAATTTAATTGATTGGTAACTTCACATGTCCAACCCAACACAAAACTTTTTGAACTGGAAAAGGAGAATTGCACAAACGAGATGTCGACGAGCAGCGGAATTCGTTTCACAGTCTATTAAGGGAAAGGGGTCACCATGAAAAATTATAGAAAGAAAGTCAACAACCGACAGAAATCCTACTTTAATTTTAAAAACTCATTAAAAATACCAACCGGACACCAAGGATAGGTACATATGTAAAACCAAACGGAATTACTACTTTCCAGTCATGGTTTCCAGTTTAACTTACAAAAGTATCCTAACAGACTGAACCGAATAATCAATTCGAAATTAGATTTTATCAGAAAAATATATATTTATTATGAAAGAGAAAACCAAATTTTGCTTTTTAAACAATGCAACAGCAATGCAAGCAAAACAATGTAATTTTGAAGTAACCGTCCGCCAAATGTTGGCGCCAAACGTTTGAACGTGAGCAAGACTTTGACACTTAAACTTTGACTCAAAGTTTTTTGACAAAGAAAACTTTGACCAAACTTTGATCGTGTGAAACGGCCTTAAGCCAAAGTTTTTTCGAAAATTCTTGCGTCGTAAAGTTCACCCGGGTGAACCAGGGTTTGAGTCCTTTACATACCGTGTTTCTTCGGGAAGATTCCGGAGGGATTATGTGACGAAGCGACTCCTCAAGAAATGTCGGGAAGTTTCGTACGTACATCTAGAGAAGAAGAGGAAAAAGTTGACCCTTTTTCTGCAACTGAATCCGTTGCTACAACTCTTTTTGCTGATCCAGGTAACCGTGCTTCCTTGAATGGGAAATTTGCCTTTGAAATGAGATTTGCCTCTCGCGTCGAAATCAACGGCGCCTTCGGCTAATAATTTTAAATTTTCCTAACATTTCGGATGCTGCAGGTGCTTCAGACCGATATAGACTACAACTATGTTGAAATTGCGCCAGGAAAATAGCCAATCCTTGCTTGGGTTTATAAAATCAATCCAGTATTGAAGAAAGTCATTGGCGGAAATTGTTCGCTTGGCTGGAACAGGGCCCTATACAACCCTCTCGGTCGCCCTGAGCTTCTCCGATTTTTCCAATGGCCAATAAAGATGGGGACTGGCGGCTTTGTGTCGTCCATATTAATTTGAATGCCGTCACTAATTATGATCACGGACCATCAGGCCCCTGAATATATTCTAGCGGATTATGCAAAGCCTAAATTGGCCGAAGGGAGAGTGGCCCGTTGGCGTGCTTTTATTAAACAATTTCGTTTTGGTGTCATTCAGAATCCTACTTCTGTAAATGGCAAGCCGATGCTTTGTCGAGGAATCCACCCCCAATTGCCGGGATTTTGCTGAATATCCAAAAATTGCTGAATATTTGTTCACAGTTTTAGAAAACGCTTTGGATGTAGGGAGTCCCGAAGATGGCCGGATCACCCTCCCCAACTTGTAGCAGCAAAGGAGATTTGGGCTGAGACCTTACTTACCGATCCTTTTACATCTGCTGTGATCGAATTTCGTCAGAACGATAGACTTTCGAAAGATCTGCAGCTGGCTTCCTACGTACGAGGCCATTTATGTTTGTTATGTTATGTTTTATAAGCTATGTTTTTTCTTTATTTGTTTCTTGGTTATTGTTGATTTTTAACGAGATGGGGTGCGCGTTTGCTATGGCCATTGAACAAACTGTTACAGTTGCAAAGCTGTAGGCCAAACAAGTTATTGCAGATCATAGGACCCCTCGTCAAGTTTTGTCTGATCGGGGTACCCTCTTTTGTTCAGCTTTGCTGTAGCACCTTTGTAACTTAATGGGTACTCGAAAAGAACGTACGACAGACTACCACCCCTGGTCAAATGGGGGTTTGAACGTTTGAATGTGACTTTGAAGGGGATTTTGCGAAAGTGCATGGTAACTTTTGCTTGAGAGTGGGATCTCCTCCTTCCCTGGGTGCTGTTTGTTTGCCCCACCTACGTATTTGTATAAATTTTCGCGTAGAAACTTGTGACTGAAACGATAGTTAAACAACACAAAATCCACTGTTGAATTCGCAAACCCAGCCAGACAAGACTCTCCCACAATTTCCAGAAAATACTTCAGAAATAAATCAGAACCAAGCGCCAATTAACGTAAACTTTATAGAACATGAACAAGATCACAGCTGACATATGTGTATACTGTAGACATTCAAAATAGAGTGCTAGAAGCATCTTTGATGCACTGTGTTTTAATCGTAAGAACATTCTGCGTATCAAAAACATGAAAATGGAAAATGACACTGGGTACGTGCAAACGCTCAGAAGCTGATTAAAATGGCAAATTCACCTTTTATCATTCAACATGTCTGATGTACAGAACAAAATACAAATTGCACATTTTTTAAATTTTCCAATTATTTTGCCCGGTCCGCAAGCTGAAAGATTCGGCCCGATCCGCCCGTCCCGCAAATTGAAAAATTCGACCCGACCCAAGCCTCCAAAAGCAAATTCCCAAAATTTGACTACTAATATTATTTCAAAGGCTTCATTGCAACATGGAAACTCCAAATTATACTACAAAACATTAAATTTTGCTGTAAAATAATCAGAATGAGTAAATATCTCGCTAATTTTGGTGCTTTCACAACATTAGTATAGTGTCGATCTGGCTAGTTTCAGTTGATACATTTCTCGGCCCGGTTTGCAAGTAGATGTTGGCCCAGTCCACGCGCCCGGCCGGGCTACTTTCCTACAAACCCACCTATACTAGAAAGGGCGTAGTGCTTACTGTTGTGAAAGCTCAGTAATATACCCACATATTGTCGGCCAATGAAAGGTGCATATTCAGAGCTATGACACTGTGAAATTTGTTCACATGTGAAAATTCGAATACGCCTGGCGAATTACGAAATTAATCCATTTTCCCCAAATCTTTCCATACTCAAGTTTAACATTTTTTGTTTGTCAGTCCATGCTTGCATCAAGTGGCTGTGAACGCACTTACTGTACACAGATGGTGTTGTTCTTTAACAATAGATGCAAGATCAAATCACCAGATTCAACTAATTACTGGAGACAACAATTGTCCATACGAAAATACTATATGGCACCGTGGTGAACCCAGTCATGACTACGATATGTCGGAATGCCTGGAATTTAAAAACGAAGGTTCTGTGAAAGTCAACGACGTATCTTGCGATCAACACAGCCTTGTAAAGGAATATGAAAATATTGGCAGGATAAGTAACGAGGACGAAATGGAAACTTTGTGTCAGATAGATTTTTTTGATCGCTAGAATAGCCCAATTTGTCAGAATCTCTGAAGTACTCTCTATACAAGAAACTCTATACTACTCTATACAAGAAAACTGGAAAAGTGTAAAGTAAATAAGATACGTTGGATAAACAGTAACTAAATTACATATAAGGTGAAAATATATGCTAAATAAACGGTGGCTCATTTAATCATTCACAGCGACTGGTATTTTACGGTTTTGAACCAACCCTAAATATTGCGTGCATTCTGACACTAGTTTGTCTGTGCTCTTGAATGAACTTATACAAGCAGTGCCAAGAAATGCAGCAAGGCTTGTAACTTTTAGCAATCCAAGTTACGTTGAAATCGAGGATGGATGACTAGTGACTAGTTGGTATTATTACTCAGATTATTCCAGTGGCCAATAAAGATGGGGACTGGCGGCTTTGTGTCGTCCATATTAATTTGAATGCCGTCACTAATTATGATCACGGACCATCAGGCCCCTGAATATATTCTAGCGGATTATGCAAAGCCTAAATTGGCCGAAGGGAGAGTGGCCCGTTGGCGTGCTTTTATTAAACAATTTCGTTTTGGTGTCATTCAGAATCCTACTTCTGTAAATGGCAAGCCGATGCTTTGTCGAGGAATCCACCCCCAATTGCCGGGATTTTGCTGAATATCCAAAAATTGCTGAATATTTGTTCACAGTTTTAGATAACGCTTTGGATGTAGGGAGTCCCGAAGATGGCCGGATCACCCTCCCCAACTTGTAGCAGCAAAGGAGATTTGGGCTGAGACCTTACTTACCGATCCTTTTACATCTGCTGTGATCGAATTTCGTCAGAACGATAGACTTTCGAAAGATCTGCAGCTGGCTTCCTTCGTCGAGGCCATTTATGTTTGTTATGTTTGTTTTTAGCTATGTTTTTCTTTATTTGTTTCTTGGTTTTGTTGATTTTTAACTTTAACTTAATGGGTCTCGAAAAGAACGTCGACAGACTACCACCCCTGGTATGGGGGTTTGAACGTTTGAATGTGACTTTGAAGGGGATTTTGCGAAAGTGCTGGTAACTTTTGCTTGAGAGTGGGATCTCCTCCTTCCCTGGGTGCTGTTTGTTTGCCCCACCTACGTTTTGTTAAATTTTCGCGTAGAAACTTGTGACTGAAACGATAGTTAAACAACACAATCCACTGTTGAATTCGCAACCCAGCCAGACAAGACTCTCCCACAATTTCCAGAAATACTTCAGAATAATCAGAACCAAGCGCCATTACGTAACTTTTAGAACTAACAAGATCACAGCTGACTTTGTTACTGTGACATTCAAATAGAGTGCTAGAAGCATCTTTGATGCCCTGTGTTTTAATCGTAGAACATTCTGCGTATAAAAACATGAAATGGAAATGACACTGGGTCGTGCAAACGCTCAGAAGCTGATTAATGGCAAATTCACCTTTTATCATTCAACATGTCTGATGTCAGAACAAATACAAATTGCACATTTTTTAATTTTCCATTATTTTGCCCGGTCCGCAAGCTGAAAGATTCGGCCCGATCCGCCCGTCCCGCAATTGAAAAATTCGACCCGACCCAAGCCTCCTAAAGCAAATTCCCAAAATTTGACTACTATTTTTTCAGGCTTCATTGCAACATGGAAACTCCAATTTCTACAAAACTTAAATTTTGCTGTAAATAATCAGATGAGTATTCTCGCTAATTTTGGTGCTTTCACAACTTAGTTAGTGTCGATCTGGCTAGTTTCAGTTGATCATTTCTCGGCCCGGTTTGCAGTAGATGTTGGCCCAGTCCACGCGCCCGGCCGGGCTACTTTCCTCAAACCCACCTTCTAGAAAGGGCGTGTGCTTACTGTTGTGAAAGCTCAGTTTCCCACATTTGTCGGCCATGAAAGGTGCTATTCAGAGCTTGACACTGTGAAATTTGTTCACATGTGAAAATTCGAATCGCCTGGCGAATTACGAATTAATCCATTTTCCCCAATCTTTCCATACTCAGTTTAACATTTTTTGTTTGTCAGTCCATGCTTGCTCAGTGGCTGTGACGCCTTACTGTCACAGATGGTGTTGTTCTTTAACATAGATGCAAGATCAAATCACCAGATTCAACTAATTACTGGAGCAACAATTGTCCATACGAAATCTTTGGCACCGTGGTGAACCCAGTCTGACTACGATTGTCGGATGCCTGGATTTAAAACGAAGGTTCTGTGAAAGTCAACGACGTTCTTGCGATCAACACAGCCTTGTAAAGGAATTGAAAATTTGGCAGGATAGTAACGAGGACGAAATGGAAACTTTGTGTCAGATAGATTTTTTTGATCGCTAGAATAGCCCAATTTGTCAGAATCTCTGAAGTACTCTCTTACAAGAAACTCTATACTACTCTATACAAGAAAACTGGAAAAGTGTAAGTAAATAAGATACGTTGGATAAACAGTAACTAAATTACATATAAGGTGAAAATATTGCTAAATAAACGGTGGCTCATTTAATCATTCACAGCGACTGGTATTTTACGGTTTTGAACCAACCCTAAATATTGGTGCTTCTGACACTAGTTTGTCTGTGCTCTTGAATGAACTTATACAAGCAGTGCCAAGAAATGCAGCAAGGCTTGTAACTTTTAGCAATCCAAGTTACGTTGAAATCGAGGATGGATGACTAGTGACTAGTTGGTTTATTACTCAGATTTTCCAGTGGCCAATAAAGATGGGGACTGGCGGCTTTGTGTCGTCCATATTAATTTGAATGCCGTCACTATTATGATCACGGACCATCAGGCCCCTGAATATATTCTAGCGGATTATGCAAAGCCTAAATTGGCCGAAGGGAGAGTGGCCCGTTGGCGTGCTTTTATTAAACAATTTCGTTTTGGTGTCATTCAGAATCCTACTTCTGTAAATGGCAAGCCGATGCTTTGTCGAGGAATCCACCCCCAATTGCCGGGATTTTGCTGAATATCCAAAAATTGCTGAATATTTGTTCACAGTTTTAGATAACGCTTTGGATGTAGGGAGTCCCGAAGATGGCCGGATCACCCTCCCCAACTTGTAGCAGCAAAGGAGATTTGGGCTGAGACCTTACTTACCGATCCTTTTACATCTGCTGTGATCGAATTTCGTCAGAACGATAGACTTTCGAAAGATCTGCAGCTGGCTTCCTTCGTACGAGGCCATTTATGTTTGTTATGTTATGTTTTATAAGCTATGTTTTTCTTTATTTGTTTCTTGGTTATTGTTGATTTTTAACTTTAACTTAATGGGTACTCGAAAAGAACGTACGACAGACTACCACCCCTGGTCAAATGGGGGTTTGAACGTTTGAATGTGACTTTGAAGGGGATTTTGCGAAAGTGCATGGTAACTTTTGCTTGAGAGTGGGATCTCCTCCTTCCCTGGGTGCTGTTTGTTTGCCCCACCTACGTATTTGTATAAATTTTCGCGTAGAAACTTGTGACTGAAACGATAGTTAAACAACACAAAATCCACTGTTGAATTCGCAAACCCAGCCAGACAAGACTCTCCCACAATTTCCAGAAAATACTTCAGAAATAAATCAGAACCAAGCGCCAATTAACGTAAACTTTATAGAACATGAACAAGATCACAGCTGACATATGTGTTTACTGTAGACATTCAAAATAGAATGCTAGAAGCATCTTTGATGCACTGTGTTTTAATCGTAAGAACATTCTGCGTATCAAAAACATGAAAATGGAAAATGACACTGGGTACGAGCAAACGCTCAGAAGCTGATTAAAATGGCAAATTCACCTTTTATCATTCAACATGTCTGATGTACAGAACAAAATACAAATTGCACATTTTTTAAATTTTCCAATTATTTTGCCCGGTCCGCAAGCTGAAAGATTCGGCCCGATCCGCCCGTCCCGCAAATTGAAAAGTTCGACCCGACCCAAGCCTCCAAAAGCAAATTCCCAAAATTTGACTACTAATATTATTTCAAAGGCTTCATTGCAACATGGAAACTCCAAATTATACTACAAAACACTAAATTTTGCTGTAAAAAAATCAGAATGAGTAAATATCTCGCTAATTTTGGTGCTTTCGCAACATTAGTATAGTGTCGATCTGGCAGTTTCATTGATACTTTCTCCCCGGTTTGCAAGTAGGTTGCCCATCACCCCCGCCGGCACTTTCCACAAACCCACCTATATAGAAAGGGTAGTGCTTATGTTGGAGTAATCTTGTCATTCCATGCTTGCATCAAGTGGCTGTGAACGCACTTACTGTACACAGATGGTGTTGTTCTTTAACAATAGATGCAAGATCAAATCACCAGATTCAGCAAATTACTGGAGACAACAATTGTCCATACGAAAATACTATATGGCACCGTGGTGAACCCAGTCATGACTACGATATGTCGGGATGCCTGGAATTTAAAAACGAAGGTTCTGTGAAAGTCAACGACGTATCTTGCGATCAACACAGCCTTGTAAAGGAATATGAAAATATTGGCAGGATAAGTAACGAGGACGAAATGGAAACTTTGTGTCAGATAGATTTTTTTGATCGCTAGAATAGCCCAATTTGTCAGAATCTCTGAAGTACTCTCTATACAAGAAACTCTATACTACTCTATACAAGAAAACTGGAAAAGTGTAAAGTAAATAAGATACGTTGGATAAACAGTAACTAAATTACATATAAGGTGAAAATATATGCTAAATAAACGGTGGCTCATTTAATCATTCACAGCGACTGGTATTTTACGGTTTTGAACCAACCCTAAATATTGCGTGCATTCTGACACTAGTTTGTCTGTGCTCTTGAATGAACTTATACAAGCAGTGCCAAGAAATGCAGCAAGGCTTGTAACTTTTAGCAATCCAAATTACGTTGAAATCGAGGATGGATTAGTGACTAGTGACTAGTTGGTTAGCGAAACGATTTGTAGACCGAGGGATGTTATAATGAAGCATTTATCTAAACATATGAAGCATACAGTAATTGTAAATCTGGAAAGAAGCACAATGATACTAATTTGATAAACAAATTGGTGCTGAGCAAAAGTGCCTACAAATGGTAACGAGTCCGTTTAGTTGTACTTAGATTAATTGGACGCTCTGTGGTGTAAAAATCATTTGCTGTGTGTCCTTAAATTATACTTTGAAGCACGATTTTTAGTTCACTGACAGATATGTACATTCATTGTGCGGGAAGCTCCGAGTGTCGTTCACGAGGGTTTCCCGAGGGCTTCCCGCCCGATGAATATACAAAACTGTGAATGCAAAACCGTGCAAAAAGTACTTGTATAACGAATAAGGCACAAAACCTTTGTATCTCCGGTTGATAACTGTTAAAATAACTAAAATATTTATTTCACTGAGATAACATCCCATACTAGCTTTACCTTGTTTTCATTCTAAAAATAATGTACATCGTGCACACAGCGTGCTACAACTTATTTGTAGCACGATTCACGTCTGAGCCTGCGCTCACTTATATGTAGGAACAAGTCTTCAATAGGAAAACAAGTATACTTTATAGCACGGCTCTGCGTGCATTCAGAGATTTATACGCACGCCGTGCGGGAAGCTCCAAGTGTGTGGCACGAGTGCGCGAAGCGCACGAGTGCCACGCACGAGGGCTTCCCGTGCGTGGCTTCTAACTCCTTCCCGTCCTTTGTCCTACCACGTCTAATACCAGGGTTTAACACCTTACAGTCTAATATGGCTTCGGCCCGTCTAATACATGGGATCACTTCCTACAGTCTAATCTCAGAATTAAAAACCGAAAATACCTATACGAATGCTACAGTCTAATTTGGGCTTCGCCCACGTCTAATACAAGAGATAACACCCTACAGTCTAATATGGCTTCGGTCCGTCTAATACATGGGATCACGTTTTTTCTTTTTTGTGTTTGCATGCATATACTAAATAACACGTGTGAATGGGACCACAGGGCAGAAACGCATTTCAATTGATTTTTAATACGGGGGTTCTAAAAACCTAAAGCTGCAACTAGTATGTCGCCCGCCGAATACTAGTATCAGTCTGGCAGAGTGGTCAGCGAATGAATGCGCCTAACTTGTATGATTGTATTGAATGTATTTTACATTTACGCTCTTCTCAAGGAGGCAGGTATGGTCGACAATGTTAATAACAACAATACCTACACATTAATAGATAATTTAAATAACTCTGAAATTATCAATAATATGCAAGTATTTAATACTTAAACGTTTTAATTATTATTTAATAATTTAATAATTTATTTAATAATAATTTAATTATTTAATACGTAATACACACTAAATTCAACATTAAAAAGGATCAGGCCCAACTTCCATTTATGTACATTATTCCAAAATTCCACAAAAGTCCAATTAAGTTTAGGACTATTATCGCAAGCCGCAATGCTCCTACAAGTAAATTATCTATATTATTAGATAAAATACTGAAGTTACTATGTGTGAAAAGGTCAAAAATCTGCAATATCTAAGCATAAATACGGGTGTAATCCTTATTGGATTATAGACAATAATAAGCCTATAATCGACACTCTGCGACATCTTAGCAATTTAAGGCAAGCAAGGACTATAAATACGTATGACTTTACAACATTTATACGCTAAACTTGAACATCACACAATTAATACATGTTTAGAAGAATTTATTGAAAGCACTATGACTAATAAAATGCATTCAAGATATAACAGAGTATATTGGGGAAATGGAGACCCTAAATACACAACCTATAATCAGTTTGATGTAATTGATTTGTCAAAGTTTCTCATTGATAATACTTACTTCACCCTTGGCAATACAACTTTTAAACAATTAATAGGAATTCCAATGGGAACAAACGCAGCACCTACTATTGCAAATGTTACGTTACACCAACTAGAGTTTAATTACATAGTAAACAACGAGAACCCTGCTATTAACAAGTTTTTCCTGCTGCGCCTCAGCGCAGCAGGTTATTTAAATTTGCTCAGCCATGGTTCTTTTCACGTCTTGTGCCGTTAAAGATGTACCTTTCCATAAATGCGTGTATGCAGTGCTTTAAAATAGACATTCCATGATTTGTGTGCAGACTTCTTCAAAAGAATTTTCTAGTTTTAGTACACGTAATTACGCTTACGCATATGAATACAATTTGAGTTTGACTTTTCTCAAGAAAATCGGAAATTCCCGATAGATTGAATGTTGACATGAAAACAAAACTTCGCATTACTTAACTTTAGCTTGCATATAATTTTTTCAAACTGACTTAAAGCAAAATCAGTTCTCGCTAATGAAGCTTATCTTTTCTAAAGAAGTGTAGCATTAATGGGTTACACAATGTTTTGCACTCATGTTTACATTAAGATGTAGCATACAATCTCTAATTAATGAAATCTGCTGCGCAGCAGGTTTACAATTTCCAAAAGTGTTGCTCCATCGGAAACTCAACGTTTTGCATAAAATATTGCTTGTTTATATACATTTTCAGATACATTGATGACATAACTACAGTGAACGACGGCAATCAACTCGATACACAAAAACACAAAATGTACCCCAAGGAATTAGAACTTAATAAAGTAAATACTAATGAATATGCCGCAAACGTTCTTGACCTAAGTATACAAATATATAAAGATAGCGGTACTTTTGACACTCAGCTTTATGACAAGCGATTAGTCTTTCAACTTAAAACAGTTAAATTCCCAGTTCCGCATACAAATATCTCTAAATCTGTCTTTACCAATATGATAAAAAGTCAAATAACTAGGATAGCTGACATATGCAGCAACAAAACCTTTTTTAAGAAACATACTAGCGACTTAGTACTTAGCTTGAAAGAAAGAGGATACTCAAATAAATTAATTAAATCTTGTATTTCAAACATAAAAAATAATAACAAAATAATTAATAAACGATTTAACATGAATTCAAATGACTACGTCGATATTATCAAAAATCAATAACTATTTCTATCCTAATTCCTACAGTCTAATGTGGGCTTTGTCCAACCACGTCTAATTACAGGGTTTAACACCTTACAGTCTAATATGGCCGTCTAATACATGGGATCACTTCCTACAGTCTAATCTCAGAATTAAAAACCTTAAATACCTATACGAATGCTACAGTCTAATTTGGGCTTCGCCCACGTCTAATACCAGGGATAACACCCTACAGTCTAATATGGCTTCGGCCCGTCTAATACATGGGATCACGTTTTTTCTTTTTTGTGTTTGCATGCATATACTAAATAACACGTGTGAATGGGACCACAGGGCAGAAACGCATTTCAATTGATTTTTAATACGGGGGTTCTAAAAACCTAAAGCTGCAACTAGTATGTCGCCCGCCGAATACTAGTATCAGTCTGGCAGAGTGGTCAGCGAATGAATGCGCCTAACTTGTATGACTTGGAACCTTGGACCTTGGAACTCCCTTTGACGTCGGCAGGGAGGACAATACTAATTATAACAATGATAATTCCTTCGATTATTTTTCCCAAAGCTTTGTTGCTAATCTACCTAACTGCACTGGTAGGAAATGTAATCACCCTAATTGTAAATGTTGCGCACAATATTTGGAAGATTGTACATTTTGTGGTCACTATAACAATTCTAAATATAACATTACAACTCCTAGTATTGCAATGCCAGCGTCATGCAAAAGTAATAACGTAGTCTACCTACTTACATGTAATCAATGTGGTTTACAATATGTAGGAGAAACTGGAAGACAATTTTCCAAGAGAGTTAGTGAACATCGAAATAGTATAAAAAATACCCTTAAGGCAAGTTCTAAAAGACTAGCAATTCATTTCAACATGGGCACTTGTAAATCTTTCTCTGCACAGATAATTGAAGTGCTACCAAAAACGGGAGAAAAAGATACTGACACTAGACACAGAAGAAATCGTGAGAAATATTGGATTAAAAGTTTAAAAACAAAATATCCTTATGGACTCAATGAGTTACTATACGGGGAAGATCCAAAACTATCCACGCTTTCTAATTTAAGCATAAAAACAGAATTAAAATTAAATTAAAAACCAGAATTAAAAACCTAAAATACCTATACGAATGCCACAGTCTAATTTGGGCTTTGCCCACGTCTAATACCAGGGATAACACCTTACAGTCTAATATGGCCGTCTAATACATGGGATCACTTCCTACAGTCTAATCTCAGAATTAAAAACCTAAAATACCTATACGAATGCTACAGTCTAATTTGGGCTTCGCCCACGTCTAATACCAGGGATAACACCCTACAGTCTAATATGGCTTCGGCCCGTCTAATACATGGGATCACGTTTTTTCCTTTTTTTGTGTTTGCATGCATATACTAAATAACACGTGTGAATGGGACCACAGGGCAGAAACGCATTTCAATTGATTTTTAATACGGGGGTTCTAAAAACCTAAAGCTGCAACTAGTATGTCGCCCGCCGAATACTAGTATCAGTCTGGCAGAGTGGTCAGCGAATGAATGCACCTAACTTGTATGACTGTGTCTGTAGCACATCATAAAGGATGCTTTCATCTTTGTTACCTCCAGAAACCCCAGTTTTCTCGAGCAGCATCTAAAAACGCCATATGCAGGCAGTTACTAATACTCCTCAGCAACATGTCTAAACTCTCTTTTCTTAAAGATATACTGTTAAAACTAAATTATCACTATTCTAATTGTAGACACCCATTTCTATCTGTCCTTTCTTCCTTAAATCTCTGAATGCTAGCAATGTCGTGTTGTAAAGTACTTATACAACGAAACAAGCAACAAATGATGCTTACCGCTAAACTAATGAACTTGATTCTGTGATGCTGCAGCTTAGAACATAAGTTCGAGCAATTTTTAAGGAAACCTGGCAGTAAATTGCCGCGGCTGGGAGGCCTTTTTTGTGTGCAGCTGAGCTGTCTAAGTTGGAGCTCAGTTGCACACACTGCTTAGCTATGCAGGTAACTGCGTGGCGCAGCAAATTAGTTTAGGTCCAGGCCTCCCAGCGTGCACCGTACGGATAAATAACTTATCCGCACGGTGTACGGTACAGAAGAGCAACAAAGCTCTCTGTTGCGTGCACTAGCTATATATACGCACGCAATTAACATAGGAAAAGGGAGAGTGAGTTTTTCCAAAGGTCCAGGAACCCAAAAGAAAACTACTTCTATTGTAGTTGAGGCAGCTTTGTTGATATATGTACGCAAAATAATTGTATGTAATCACTTATACGTTTTATATAGAGCAGCACGTAAGTAATTGTTTGTGCAACACTGTGTTGTCCTATACAGTAAACATTTTTATGATCGTGTATATAATTTGTGTGACTTACTGAATAAACTGTTTGTTTGTCTAGAACCGACGTAGAAGCACCTCTTTGAGCACTATAGATTCCATTTATGTAGGATCTGCTTTTATTTATTATGCTCGATACAAACAGTCAAAAATAAACTAGCCATATTTAAATCCAAATTGAAACTGATAGAAAAGATATGCACTTCGTTTTAAAGCTATTTTTGGCTCTTTACTAAGCATATCCAATTTCATCATTTGATGCGAAAATAAATTTTACTTTTAGTGCAAGCGTTCTGCCTAGGTGGTAGCTATCCAATCACATGTTCTCAGGTACCAAAATTTTGTCAGAAGTTAGCCCGCTATCCAAAGTAGATGTGTCTCAAATTTTCCCTAAGATCGCACCATCCCTTCGAAACTTACATCAATAATAGAAGCTAGAATAAATAGAAGCAGAATCAAGGGAACATTTTGTGTTGTGAATTTTGAAATGCGTTTATTGATAGACAAGTATTTAAGCAAACATTAACACCCATTTAAGTAGACAAAGTATATACGCAAACATTTACACCGATTCAAATAGACAAAGCTTATATCGTGCTTTGTTAAAAAATGAATAAAAAAACAGCCATTTTTATTGCATAATGCTAACTTCAGAATGGTGATGCGACAGGAACTGTAGGATTGCCGCAACCCTACTACTATTATACCAATGTCATAGACTAACATTCACACTACTTCCGAAAGTTGAAATCAACGCTTATGAACTGATATTATGAACTCTTATTATTGCGTGCTTCCTAAAATTTCTTTATTTGTTCAAGAGGCACCAATAGCAGATTGCTTAAAATGGGCCTAGTCTTGAGACGTTCAATTAATAAAATAGGCAGTTGATTAGCAGTTTTGATAATGAAAAATTTTCTAATTAATTTCGAATACAAATTGGTGTGTTGATCTCAAATTTTGTGTTTTCGCAGAAGGGCACGTGTGTTTTTAAAAGATTACTGATCCGGTCTACAATAAAAATCCAGGATTCTTAAACGAAATATACACCTTCGGTGCTTTCTTTCTTTCCTTCTCAAGATTCTTACATTAACTGTAAGCATTTTGTTGGGTTTTATACAGGCAAACTAGATGCATTTCTATTATGTTTTTCGACGTTACTAGAACCAAATTCACGTCAACAGATTGTTCTGGATTGTTAACACATTAACAGTTAACAGATTGTTGATTGAATTGCAGTTGGCCCAAGTTGGGTTTTGTTTAAATTAACAGAAAAGGACAAGTTAGAATTAAAATTAATTAATCAATTATTAAAAATAATAGAACTTACTTATTTTTAGACTGGTGCATTGTGCGCAGTCATGGATCTGCATTGGCTGTTTCTTGCATTGGTTCTGCTTCAAGTGGAAGGAAAAGGTATGCAGCAGACTCACGTCTATGTATTAAAACAGAAAGTGTAGGGAACAAAACTCAAGTACACGTTTTCAATAAAGTATTGACGTCTTTTGAAACAACCGAAAAATGAACGCGTTTTCTAAACGCAAATTTGAATCATCGCATCGAACTGCCTCAACTATCCCTGTCAACCAGTTGACAAAGGAACCCTTAAACGAACCTACTCCAGGGGCCGATGTTATCAACGCCTAAACCCGGTTTTAAGTCACTAACCTGGGTTAACTTTGCTATCTTCAACACATTAAAATAACCTGAGTTTGTGACTTTATCTGGATTAGTCGTTAATAATGTCGGCCCCAGGGGGCAATGTTGGCAACACCTAAAAACCCAGGGTCGAGTCGCTAACTCGGGTTAAGTTCATGTGTTAAAAACAGCCAAGCTAACACAGGTTAGTGACTTAACCCTGATTTAGATGTTTTAGTGCAGCCTGTTTCCGGTAGCTGTTTACTAGTATCACATGGTAGAATTTAAAGAGAACCACTGCATACACACATCAGGGGAACATCAAAGTTATATTTGCTCATTTTCTTGGACGTCTCTACTAAAGTCCATCACAGAGTCGACATTTTGTGCGTACCTATGACATTATAGGTGTTTTATAGATATAGATTGTCCTGCGGAGTGGACAAGACTGGAGGACTATGGATGTGTTCGAAGAATCACTTTCAACAAGTTCAAGTTACCTGTTCTGGCATGTCAGGATTTCAAAGCGCATTTACCAGTTTGGAAAGACATGAGACATTTCCTATTATTGGCACAATTTATGTATGTTGAACAGCAGTTGACTGTAGGTCTTTCAATAGATTTTGTGGTTACGTAGTAATAGTAATTGGAATTTTGGGTGTGAACCCTTTTTTGATTAAGGTGACACTGTAGCACCTCTTTATCTATAAAACTCATTGGGTCAAATTTGAACTCCACTCTACTAATTTCCACTTTAGCACCTACAATCACCCACAATCCTATTTTAGCGCCTGCATTTCCGGGGTTACTGTAATTAACCTCTTATTGTAGTTACATTTATGTGCAAATATGGCTTGTACTGGATCTGAACCAGTTTTTGCACGCATAAAAACATTCTAAATCAAAACAATTTATGATCTTACTAAAATTTTAAACTAAAATAAAGATAAAGTTATGCTAAAACTACATGCGTCGGCTTTCATGTAGCCTAATTTATGATTTCATTCTGTACGGGTACTATCAAGAGTATATAATGGTAGGAGTGTAGCCCTGATCGTGCTAACAGCAGAAGACTAGCTCCGCAAGCTGTCGGCAGACTGTCCACTACTAGAGAAGGGCGCGGTAGCAAATATTCATTACCGCATACCGCGCTTTTTGCTGCAGTTGCCGCGCGGTTAACCGCGGTTTTTACAGTTTTTCTGGCGGTAACTGCGGCTATGTAAAAGCGCGGTTATCGCAGTCCAAACACAAATTTTTCCTGAAACCTTGTCATCCTGTGCGCTTTACTGATCTGAATGTAGTAATACGGCAGGAGTTGCTTAATTTTAGCTTCGGGGTTATTAATTTTATAGGTTGGATGCAATTTTATTAAGGGCATGTTCAAGATGAGTTTATCTCTTTGTAAATTTTGTAAATATAATAAATAAAATGTTAAGTGCTAGTGAAGCAGAAGTTACGAAAAAATTTCATACTGTTTTGAATCTGCATATGCGAAAACAGTTTGGTTCCGGAAAGTCTTACTGCTTCTCCGGTGTATTTCTTGAAAACCAACTACGATATAATTTATAGAAAGTTTTATAGAATAGGGTATTAAACTCGTTTATAATTTGCTTATATACCCGTTGACAACTTAAAACTCAGCCGGGCAAGTCCTTAAATTTTGTTTTAAATTTAAGACGTAGACTAAATCGAGAAGGCCTGCTTTGGTTAATTCAACGTTCCACAGCATACAATTTATTTCCACAGCATACAGCATACACAAAATACGAACAGTAGTGAAATAGCTAACCCTGCAGAACAGTTATGATCCTGTATCGGTGATTACAGTAGGGATATTTCACTCAGTAACTATGAAGTAATTATAGCAATGCGAACAAACCTGCGTTGCTAGTGTATGCAAAAAACACAGAAAAGCCACAGAAAAAAAGCTGCCTAGCTTTAAATTTTTTAAAAAATTCAGAAATGTAAAATGTGTCAGCTAATTTTGCGTTTTTCAAGGGAAAATTTATTAAAAATAAACTGAGTTATTATTTTTAAAACAAAAGTCTAGTAAAACATTGCGGCTTTCCTCGCGGTTGTGGGAATCGGCGATACCGCAATGATCGCGCGACACCGCCGCCACTGTAGACGCCCGCGTAGCAGAGACGTTCCGCTCTGCGAGAAGGTTCTAGCAGTGCTATCCTCTGCGCGGGAACGCGCTACTCTGCGCAAGAGTTCCAACAGTGCTTACTCCTGCACAGATAAGCAGAGGCGCCCCACACTACGTAAGGGTGCTAACAGTGCTGCTATTTTGCGCGAGGGTTCCAATAGTAATGATGCCCGAGCGGAGACGTTCCAGTCTGCACCAGGGTTCCAACTGTACTTACTCCCGCGCAGGTAAGCACAGACGCCACGCTGTGCGCGGGGGTTCTAACAGTGCAGACTCGCTGGTTCTAACATCACGGCTGGATTTTATTGGTTCGAATCCTATGCGCTGCACCTCGCGCAGCGGGGTATGAAATTCGGTAATTGGTAATAAATTTGTGCGCGGGGTTTCGCGTTCTGGCTTATACCTGTACAGACCCAGGATAGGCATTGCGTATGTGTGAAACCAATGATTCCTCCCACGCTGTACCATACCTTGACACTTCATTCAAATAGCTTGTTAGCTGTTAGCTCGTTGAATTGTTTTTAATTCTAAACTTTTTACAGAATTCTATTATTAACGTATATATTTTATACATTTTGTGCCACAGAAACAGCCTTTTAATAAAAAGAAGGGAAGTGCCTGTTTAGTTCTGGTTTTGATATACGATTTCTGCCATGCATAGAAAGCATAGACTGTCTGTAGTCACGTAATAATTAGTATTTTCATCATTTTAGAGTCGAAAATAATGTTTCCTATTCTTTTCTTGATCTCCAGGACATTGACATCAGTAAGTAGGACTTGCTAGTTTTAAGTATAAACTGGTTTTACAAACATTTCCTCCTCGGCTGCAAAGAATACAGCTTCTTTTAAACTTTCGGATCGGTGCCGATTGTCTAGGCAACTGCAACAGGAATGGGTTTACGGATGGGACGGCATGCACAAGTTACTGTCTTCATTAAAACACATTCTAGTCAACTGGCCTGCACTTCAATAAACCGTTCGCTTAAAAATACAATTGCAGACAGTTTGGCTTGTTCGATAGATATTTGCTCCTTGGCCACGCAATCAACTGCAGCATTTTGGGTTGTCGCTTTTGCACCAAAAAGTCAACCCTCAATGACCTCGACAAAAAGCTGACGAATTTTAGTAACCACGTCAGTGGGCTGCCGTAGCTGTTCGTCAGTACCTATAAAATTATCAATAGCATTTGAATAATCTGTTCGCCACCTTTGGTCGGTTATACAAACAAAATCAATGGTGTGAGGGGGATACTGCTGAAAATGTGAATATAACTGCTCATAAGTCAACAGAGAAAACGCCATAGTATTTCTATCTAAGGCAATCGAAGACTGAGAGGAAGTAGACGGTTTCTAAATAACAGGTGTCGGGTACAGACCCTCGTGCTAGATTTACGAAGACTGGCCGTAGAATTGCAAGTTCTCGTCGTAGATGTGTGATGTCCTAATTTCAAGTAAAACTGGTTGGCATTATTTATCGAATTAGGTGAATGCCAGAACTCCCTCGTTAGAATAGAAAGGTTATACAGGTATTTATTTATTTATTCAGGTATCAAAATAGAAAGAACATAGATCAAATACGCCTCAAGATTCAACTCACGAAAATAGACAAACCTAATGCAAATCAGACTGCAAAACTGGGAGAGACGGTCCAAACCCACAACCGACCTACCCACAACACACTTCACTCACACCCAACTGAACTATGATCCACCATTCTGCATTCGAATTTATGAGTCATAACAAGCCACGGAAATAGGCAATGACAATTTTATGGTGATCAATCTTGAAATATTATCCATTAGCCCAAAGTCAACTACCATATGCTTAGGCTTAACATGAGGGCATCTGCTATAGTAGTCGATAGCAGTAGCGATTGTCAGATTCTTGGTGGAGAGACTCTGAACCTAAACCCTCTGAAGCTTCAGAACGATGACGTTTAAAACGCCGAGGCCCGGTATCTGAACTAGTAGAAGGCTCCCTTGCAGCCAAAGCTTTCCAGTATGTAGAAGCCCCGTTTTACTGAAGAATTTCACTTAAAGAGGAAGTAGGAATTTCAGAATCTGAATTAGACGGTTTTTCTGGTATTTTACGTTTGCGGGGCATTACAGAGACTGAATTTTTTAAGAAGTCAGCCGACCAAAAGCACGATCAAATTATGACCACAAAACATGAAATAATAAACAATACCACCTGATATTTTCAAAAAATCACTGGACAAGTAACCCAAACTGATACCAAAAGAAGGACCGGATAGAGAAACCACGAATAACCAATCCACAAACAAATAGTAAGTATTACTAGTACTAAATATTAAAGGTATTATGGCTTTCGAGCATTGCTTCCTTCTTCAGCAATAACAGGTCAAAGTTTGAAATTCGGAAAACATAGAGAGGTGACCATGCGCCGTCTGCACATTTCTGCACATTTTGGCAAACTCACTGGCTTATAATGTGCAAAGATTCAGGCGATTCTGCCAGAGTACTCTGGAGTAATTGATTCAAACCTTGGAAGTGCCACCAAATATCAGGAACAATATCAATATCGTAATCAGCAGCGCGAGCGCAAGGTTAAACCAAATCACGTAATTTTTACAAACGTTGAGATAGATACTTAAAGTATTAAATGGAGAAAATTTGGGAATATATGATTAACCACAGCTCATAAGACCTTAGTTAATCGGAACTACCCCGTACGTACAGCCCTTCCGCACTTTGACCGTAATGTCGCGGGCCGCCGGGTAAACGACCAGATCAGGCAGAGTTGAAGGGCAGTGGATCGTCACTAATCTTATCGAAGTCTTGGCTTAGGCAATAAGTACACTTCACAATCTTTTATTTGGACAATTTAGCAAGCACACAGTTTATTGAACACCACTTGACTCCACCAGCACAAATACCAAGACCTAACGAATAGCACAAGAACAAGCTATTCCAAGCCGAAGTACCGTAAGACGATTGCGATCACGTAATACCTTCAATTTGTTTCCAATCCCAAAAATTGTCTAAATTTTCTTTCTAAATTTCCCATAGGTATTACAAGCTTCCAGCTCTTATCTTTTGCAATAAAAATATTCTCGCTTGTTGCTAGCTTTTTGGACTAAGAAGCTTCTAGAAAATTCCTTATTTCGGCAGAATGACGTAAGCAAGAAGCCAAAAGCCAATTTCCAATTCTTGCTTAAATCTATCATAATCAGAACTATGGAAACCAAGTCCTTCCAGAAAACCCAAGTTGGAAGCCTAATTTTGCTTAGCCTTGCAAATACTTCTTTCTTGAATTACGGTAGCAACAGAGCAACTACGAGACATCACAAGCATGGACAATAATAATTAACATAATAACACAATACAAGAATACAATTAACGTTTACAATTATTAGTTACGTAGCCATTATCAAAGTATCTACTGTATGCCTTATAATAGTGTTCTTTGGTACCTAATTTGATTACCCAAGGTAGCTTTGCTCATAACTAAGGTTATTGGCTTTGAGTTAAAAGCAACTAACTTAAATTCAGTCTTCATTTTAACTACTATCTAAGGGTTGTATATTATATACTAAGTATTGTTTTACCTAAGTGTGATTTATTTCGTACTACCTAAGTGTTCAGGTTATTAGTTTATTTCCAATTTTTAAATTTAATTTAAATCACTACAAGGCTAGCTCTGTCACATATCTCCCTCCCTCGCAAGAATTGGTCCTCCAATTTGAAAGGAAGCGTAGCTGCTTAATGGCGGACAGGGAGAATGCTTGCAGGCAAAAGTGTATACTTAACGATAAACAGAAAAGAAAGCTACTGAAATTCGATCCTGAGTTGCGAAGAATATTGAAAAGGAAGACTCTTCAGTGCGAATATCTGACGAGCTTTATTCCATTTTAATATCTTTTTATTGTAGTAAGACCGACATTCGGGAAAATGTGAAAGGAGCAAAGCAATTTGTTTCTTCTGCGGTAACAGTACTCCTTACCAATCTACTACGTAAATCTAGAACGCTTGCAACAGAAGCTACGTCCAAGTCGCAGCATGGGGTGGAATGCAATGTAATTGGAACAATTCTAGAACAGCGTGTGCTAGTTTTCAGTTCAAGGAGGTGATTTTCGAAGTTATGAAAGCAGGCTATTTAGAGAAGGTAGCAGTTTCTTCTGTAAAATGATAGTGTAATGTGTGTCAATGTCGACATGAAGTAACCTACTGTCTAAGTTAAGAGTTGTAAAATCACGTAGTTACTGAAAGAATCTTTAGCTTAGTGCGAGCTGTTTAGTATAAGTGTTACTACTATAACTGTAATGATTGCCATGCTTCGCCCCATTACTCCGGACTGGTTACTTGGAGACATTAGCGAGGTAAGATTCAGTTACTCATTTGTCAAGCTTACCTGAACCGTACTTAAGGTAAATGATGGTAAGCGAGACGAAATCCGAAAGCGGAAATAGCCGAAGATTGCTTTGAAGCGAGGCCTAGGCGAGTATTAAATACATTCACGACATAAATATACAGTACAAACACAGGAAACAACTACGCAAATAAGTTATCGGCATGTAATAAATGGGGAATAAGGGTGTAAAGAGGAAAAGGGTCGCTAGAACAACAATTACAATATTTGCATAGCAAAACGTTAAATATATATGGGATGAGTAATACCAAGGAGCACATAGAGGTAACTTTAGTACAGGTATATTACAGTAATAATGAATAAATGGAAGCACATACAAAAGGAAACGCATAAATGAAAAAATACTCTGACGCACCGAATTTGGCTTAGCAACGCACCGGATTTGTCGTCTGACACACCGAGTTTGGTTTACCGACGCACCGGATTCGTCCTCTGACGCACCGAATTTGGCTTACCGACGTACCGGATCCATCCTCTGACGCACCGAATTGGGCTTAGCAACGAACCGGATTTGTGGTCTGACACGCCGAGTTTGGTTTACCGACGCACCGGATTCGTCCTCTGACGCACCGAATTTGGCTTGCCGACGCACCGGATTTGTCCTCTGGTGCACCGAATTTGGCTTAGCAACGCACCGGATTTGTCGTCTGACACACCGAGTTTGGTTTACCGACGCACCGGATTCGTCCTCTGACGCACCGAATTTGGCTTGCCGACGCACCGGATTCGTCCTCTGACGCACCGAATTTGGCTTAGCAACGCACCGGATTTGTCCTCTGGTGCACCGAATTTGGCTTAGCAACGCACCGGGTTTGTCGTCTGACACACCGAGTTTGGTTTACCGACGCACCGGATTCGTCCTCTGGTGCACCGAATTTGGCTTAGCAACGCACCGGGTTTGTCGTCTGACACACCGAGTTTGGTTTACCGACGCACCGGATTCGTCCTCTGACGCACCGAATTTGGCTTGCCGACGAACCGGATTTGTCCTCTGACGCACTCAATTTGGCTTACTGACGCACCGGATTCGTCCGCTGACGCACCAAATTTGGCTTACCTGCACATAGGATTCGTTTTCTGACGCACCGAATTTGGCTTGCCGACGCACCGGATTTGTCCTCTGGCGCACCGAATTTGGTTTACCGACGCACCAGATCCATCCTCTGACGCACCGAATTTGGTTTACCGACGCACCAGATCCATCCTCTGACGCACCGAATTTGGCTTACCAACGCACCGAATTCGACGTCTGACGCACCGAATGTGGCATTCCAATGCATCGGATGTCGGTTATCTACGCACCGGATTTGATCTAACTGCACCGGACCTACTGGCGCACCGGACTTGGACTTTAGGGCTTTTGTGTCAAACACTGATCATTTACAAAACAAATTTAGTTTGCACAGTGAAAAATAAATTTACACGACAAAATGCACAGGAAAAATTTAGAAAATGTTTGTTAAAGTGCTCTGAAAAAATAGGCTTCAAGCCTTTCATATTTCGAAAAGCTTTAGTATTTGGTTTGGGGCTTCAGATCCCAGACCCCCACTTTGTTCCCATGGTTTTCAATAATGTTTTTTACGTAAGGGGGTCCGTCACGTAGCAATTGTTTTTCGTGAGAAAAATCGCCCTGAGCCTGATATAGTTAGATTTAACCTTCAGCGAGAAGAAACATTGTGCAAAAGTTGCTGAAAAAATTGTTTCCAAACGTGAAATTTTTAGAAATTTTACGGAGAGCCCCACGCCTGGAGACTCCCGCCCGTCTGTATTCTAACTCATTGTTGATTGCTACGATATCTGGCTCTAAAATTGTATAAGAGTAAAGGCCATACCTAAATGGAAGGTCAAATTTCACTGACCCTTGTGGAAGCGCAAATCTTGGTACCCCTTGTGGAAGAGATTTTTCTTAAGCTCACGTTTTTTACGTTTTTTAACAAAATACAACACTTGTTTAGCAAAAAACAACGTTTCTTTGACGTTTTTAAGCAAAAATAGCGGTGTTATGTGAAAAATTCCGGCGAAGCTTGAAAACTTTCTCAAATTTTAGTCCGGAAAACTATTTTTTGGGCAATTGTCTTATCCCTTGTAGCCAAGTTTCTTATCCCTTGTAGCAAACTTTCCTATCCCATGTGAGAGGATATACGTCGGGACCCCTTGTGGACGACTTCGCCGAGGGGGGAAATCCCCCCTCCCTCCCCCTTGTCCACCTGTGGTAAAGGCAGATGTAGCAGAAGCCTGCTAGTCTTGCAGACATATCCATCGGAAAAATTGAAAATATATACCATATTCGCTATAGGCGAATATAATGAGGGAATAAGCTAATATAATGAGCGAATAAGCGAA